>JAQFYM010000176.1:0-106143 GCA_034694785.1 Agrenia bidenticulata | reverse complement strand
CGAAGTATTTAATTGCTTGGTTACGCAGTACTCAACGGTTGGTAATTGTTCTTTAAATTGAAGAGCCAAGAGGTTAATGGAATTTCAATTATAATAGTATATATAGAAGTACATAATACCAACAGGACTACTGATGATGATGATTATGTAAATGTAAAATTCTGTTCCTAACGTTGAAATTAAACGAAAATCTGGCAATTTTTAATTTTTATGATTCTTCAGATGGGTCACCACTTCGGTGAGCTGGCAAAAATCCGTGGGATCATCACGTACAGGATTTCTCCATTCGAGCAGCGGGCTTTCGCTGGAGTTTTGTCCAAGGGGTTTCCAAACACTTTGCGTCGAATTTCCGAAAATTTTTGGAGGGTCGTGCCTCCTTTCGTAGTGGCCTGGATGGTTTACACCGAGACAGAGAAGCTTCATGCCAAGATGAAACGTAAGAATCCGGAGGATTTCGTTTGCGACGTGTGAACTGATCAATGCAGAATACAACTTACCTACGTACACATAATAATACTACTGTCGTCGAAGCTTACAATTTCCTGTTCTTCATCGTGTCAGCCAAAGTCTAAATTTTCCTCATCAAAATTCAAAATACAGTCAAATTTATAAATGTAATTAATGCTCGAGAGGATAACTGAGATTTTCAATGAAGAATGAATTAGATTAGTAGATTAGATAGCTTGGAAAATTGCTTGAACTTATTAATGAACTAACAATGAACAATCGTTGAATTGCTTACTTTGAAAACATGTACGAATACACTCTGATAAGTTCATTCTTGACATCTTTTATCCATTCTGAAGTCTAAAAAAGTTCGAGTTTGTGAAGTATTCTGTCATTCCGCCACTCACAATCACAATACGCTTTAAAACATGTTTAATAGCTTTGGGATATGTAGTTTCAATTGCATTGTTTTAATATCATTTTCTTCAGTCAAGCACGAAGGGCATATTAAGAATTATGAAGGCCTTGCATAAATTAGAATAATATAGTGCTAGGGAAAACTATTTTAAAGTATCTTTTAATTTATTGAGTATCATAAACAATCATTGTTTTTCATTTCCATTTGAGCATCGGAATTTGAATATAAAAGTTAGAATTTAAGATTTAGATTCTAGACCATAAGATTAGCCATATCTGCTCAATCCATCCACTCTGTCTATGAATTCAGTACTTAAAATTCAGAGACTCGCTTTTTACTGATTTTGTTGTATGTGCTTTTCATACGGCAAGACATTCATCATGAGGTAAAAAAAAAGTCCAGGAATTCCATATCAATTTTTAGCTATCCACGTGATTTTAAGGAGTCCAGCGGGTTTTTGGCTACTACTTCAGCTGTCAGGTTTACTCAAAAGTAAATGGTATTTTCATAAAAGGACCTCTCAACTACTTTCCGAAATCAACTACAAAGCAACATGAATCTTCTGTCTTTTGTGTATGCTACGTTGACCGTAGTTGTGCTTCCACTGGGGGTTGTAATAAATTATTACACTAGTATTCTTCCCAACGTATTGGTTAGAATATTTCGATATGGAAGGGCTAACATTTCAAAAAGCGGGACAGACTTGATGCATCGATTGGAAGTGCCTAAAAGGTAATTATGAACCGCTTTAAAATTAATTTAATACCTGAAATATAAAATTGTTTAATTTATAGTAATAATGATTAATTGTGATGTTTTATATTTATTGCTGGACAACAGTTGGTTTGCGCATTTTTACTTGTATGCACTCGTTTTTCATGGGTCGGTGCTTTTTACGATCATTCGCAAATATTTCCACCAGAATCACTCAGATTCATGGCTTTCGATTATTCTTTTCTACATCGGAGATAATAATCATCCACCTTCTGGTTAGTTGACATTTTTGGTTTTATTAGTTTTTTACTGTTTTTCTATCTAACTTATTTTTGTGGAATTTGTTTTATTTATATGCAGTTAGTGCTGCAACTACTCTACTTGTTACGGCTTTGTTTTTCATCCACCTCGCTCGACGTCTGTACGAGACGTTGTTTGTATCAATTTTTTCCGGTACGAAAATGAATATCTTTCATTATGGAATCGCTTTTGTTCATTACACTGGAGCGAGTCTAAGTTTAATCACAAGCAGTCCAGGATTTAGCTCTGAAGCTTCCCTTGAAAGCACAAGTACTTTAAAATTTGAAATTGCTAAAACCGTACTATAAAGTAAAAAGTACTTAATTAATTTAAAGATTGGTACCCTTTAGTCGATGTAGATAACAAGATCTCGTCAATAATACTATGCACCCCTATTCAGTGTTTTGCCGATTTCTTATTCCTGTATGGCAGTTATCAGCAACATTTAGCTCACAAGGGCTATGCGGATCTCAGAAAGGGAAAAGGCAAGTTTGAATGAATCCGTATCTTTCGATCTTTCAGCTCTATGTATTTGAAATAGTTAGCTAGTATCCAAATAAGTAATTGATTACTGTTTGTTGTATTTTATTTTAGATAAGACAGTATCTACTTTTGAACACAAAATTCCTAGAGGAGGCTTATTCGAAAAAGTATCTTGCCCGAACTACTTTGCGGAGGTGATTATTTATTGTTCCTTTGCTCTGATGTTTGGATTTCAAAATTATACTTGGAATTTTTGTACAATGTGGGTCATTGGAAATCAGGTCAGATTCATTTCTATCAACTACTCTTTTGAATAGCTTTGGGATCGTCATTTAAAATTTTTGATTTACTAGGTTACTTCTGGAATAATGAATCACAAATGGTATCAAGAGAAGTTTGGAGATTCTTATCCAAAGAATAGGAAAGCAATCATTCCATACTTATTGTGAAATGAAATAACCTATTCTTTCTTTGGTTTAATTTCAACTTGAAATGCTCAAAAGAAGAATCCGATGGATGGGAACTCGGAACAGTTGTCACTGAACTTGTCAGTGCAGTGTAATTGATAGATAGACATATTTCCCAAGCTGATTAAGTACCTCGAACGTGGGTATTGAACTTCAGTATTGTAATTTATAGGGTTTCGCTTTTAGATGAACCTTAAATTATAATTACCCCCAATCATACATGCCAAAACTGAAAATAAAATCTGTTTGAAAATATTCTAATTCAAATTTGATTATGTATTTTTCTTTTCAATCTCTGACATTTCATGTTATCTTCAACTTTTCACATAATATTACAATCATATGTAAAACTAGAATATGTGTAGTAGAATTGGTAAAGGAATGGCTTAATTTTTTTCAGATATAAAAGGACACAACTTAAAGAGGGGATAGTTTTCTCATCAACATTGATACGTACCACAATTGAGAAGTCTGTACTCGGCAATGCTTGCACGCAAGCATAAGTCAGGTGCAAAGTGTAATTTTTTTAGTTATAGCAATAGTGTTACATATGGTTATGTTTTGGTATCTCATAAGATGTTCCTTAAACCTGTCTTCGACATTCTGTGCGCTCATTTGAAAGCTATCATACCAGAAAATCTTAACTGTATTCAAGAAGAGTCTTTCTGATTGTTAAGGTTGGTTTCATATTGGGTCTAGGGTATTTGTCTGGTAGTATTTATCAATCCGGGTTACTCTACAAGTAAACAGATTAAGAATAACAAATAAATAGCAATGAATACCTGTTTTTCATTCAAATGTGTTTGAGACTTTATTATTTTCATTGCCTAATATTAATCTAAAAAAATACCGTTTCAACTTTTAATAATATTTAATAACTTAACTTAAACGATATCTTTAGTTTTCTTTGTACGGATTTTAATCGTAATTTTGTAAGAGTTATAAAAATCTAACGATAAAAATTTCAATGGAATCCCTCATAACTACAAACTATGTGGAAGTTACTTTCTTGTGGATATCAATTCTCACATTTCTACCCGGACTATTTACCAATTATACACCAAAATACATACCAAATGTGTTTCTACAGTTTTTTCAATACGGTCGAGCCAATATACCCAACTCGGGGAAGTCTTTTAGCTTCTTCAAAAAGATAGAAGTACCAAAAAAGTAAGTCGCCTCTTTAAAAAATTGCATATAAAAACTTCAAACTAAAGATGAAAGATTTAATTCTTTCTGTAATTACAGTTGGTTTTATCACTGCTATATTTATGCGATTTGTGTCCAATCTTTAATTCTCTACACGGTGCTCTCAACGTATGCAGCTGCGAATAAAACATCATGGCTGAAATCTCTACTAGAAATAGTCGGTGGAAATAACAGGCCTCAGACAGGTATATAAATACGAATAAGTATTGATGAAAGATTTAATTCATAATAACATTTAATTTGAAAAATTCTAGTCGACGCTTCCACAACTGTACTTGCTGTGTCTTTATTTCTCATGCAAGTGAGCCGTCGGCTTTATGAAACCTGCTTCGTTTGTGTATATTCAAACACGGTACTTGGGTATTTTAAATTTTTATAGATATTTTTTGTCAATTTTTGTACGGTCAATTACAATCGATCAGAATTATATTTTAAATGAATTTCAAAGTATTCATATCCTAAAGTTAAATGTTAAATTTAGCACGACGTTGTAATAATGAATTTTTGATTCGTTTAGAAAATGAATTTGTTCCATTATTTGTTAACTTGGATTCATTATACTGGATGCATGCTGACGATTATTTCGCACAGTACAGTTTTCGCTAGCCGCAACTTCAATAATGGTAATTATTAATTATTATTTTTTACACCCGTGGAATGGAAAAATATTGCCGGATATTCTACTATGAAGGGTTTGAATTTTTCAGATACCAGCTTAAGTTTGAAAGACATCGGTATAATTCAATACATAGCTGTAATTCTGTTCTTCAATGGATCTTGGACACAATTCCAGGCCCATGTTGGTCTTGCGAGTTTACGTAAGGGAAATGGTATGTGCTGGGAGGATAATTATGTTATGGGGATTCGAAGGAAACAATAGGAATTTTAGAATTACTCAGTAATTGACTTTTGGCTTTTATTTGGTATAATTACAGGAAATAAGATAGTTTCGATGAAACATCAAATACCCAGAGGAGGCTTATTTGAAAAGATCTCATGTCCAAACTACTGGGGAGAAATAGTTATATATTCGGCTTTGGCATTATTATTCCATTTTAAAAACTATACATGGAATTATGTTGCTCTGTGGGTCATATGCAATCAGGTAAATTTTTTCATCAAAGTGCAAATATATTTAAGAATTATAATTTATTACAAAAGATCTCATTTTTGGAAATAAGGTTATTGTTGGAATCATGAACCACCAATGGTACTTGTCAACGTTTCCAGACTACCCAAAAAATCGAAAAGCAGTGATTCCTTATTTATGGTGATTTATTGAAAATAACACAATAAATTCGACAATGTTCCATGACTTAGGCAATAACTATCTATCAATTACAATCATAATCATTTATACCAGTCATCACAATATGATTAAGGATTGCGCAAGAAAACAAATATAATTTCATACAGCAAAATATAAATGGGAATGTTAAGGTAGTACAGTGGCTGATTTAATCCAATCTTAATTTAAGTCCCGAATAAATTGTACACCGAAAATTAAATAATCTAAACTATATAGATTCATCTAAATTAATTTAATCTTGCATTGAAAGAAAACTGAATCAAGAAAGTCATAAATAAACAGGGTAAAGCATGTGCTTTTCGTTTCTTCCATTCGTCAGTTAGATTACATCATCTAGGACATTATAAAACTGTATGGATATCCTTGAGCTTTGGATTTGAAAATGGACAAAATCATCCCGAAGAACAAGGCAAACATTCCAAGACCGACGACAAGCATCACCCTGCGTTTACGGATATCACCTTTTCCTTTCCCAGCTTCAATCAAAAGAATCACCCCTGTCGTGATAGCCGCACCTATGAGAAAATTGTTGGGTTTTCAAATATGAGTATGATTATAATTTAAAATTGAATTGAAATATTTAACTTACTAAGCACGAAAACGATGTACGTTTCAACGACCAGTTGACCTTGAGATGATCTATGAATGTAAGAAATACCATTCTGAGTTCTTTGTACAACTGGAGGTGATCTTATTTGGTTCCACATTTGACCAGATGTCATGCAGAAAACGATGAACTAAGGAGGAAATCAAGAGTATTCGTTATTTTCAGATTTATACTATACTAACTATATACCTAAGCCTAAATTAATGTCTTTATAATCACCAGTGAAGCAATTCCCCAAGCTGTTCGATTGTAAAGAAACTCTAAATTGTTTCTCTTCAGATACAAAAGTCCACCGACAAGAACTGTAACGATTATAAGAGCCATGGTTCCGGAATAATTTGGGGGTCGGAACACCCGAATCTATGTATAAAAACATTATTATTACACAATTCCATCGACCTAAACTCTAAATAAAATTAAAATTATTAAAATGTTACTTGAATATCTGTTCTCTCGTTAATCCATCGAGAAATAGCCTCTGCCTCAACTCCAAACCGTTGGATATCCATCTTATCTTGAGTTGATGGTTTACCTTTGGCTGGGAAATGGATGAATACCGGAGCTGTGTAGAGTTTCATCTAAAAATAAAATTCATGATCTTTGATACACCTAACTATAATATTCAACACTACTGCATATTTATAGTTTATAACACTTACGGACTGAAAGATGCTCTGGCACTCGTCAAACTGCAAACAAACAGTAGAATTACGATATACTTACAATTTTACAAACATATGTAGATTTTTTCACATTCATAGAACAAACAAACTAAAAATAAAAAACCAATGCTACTGGATTACTTACGTCCACCAGGGCGAAGAACAGTTTATTCGAATAAATTTGCGAGTTGAATCTGAATGAGTTGGCCACAATAGAGAACTCATCATTTGCAGGACCACAGATGGAACATCCCCTCTGGGGAGATAGTGCAGTGAGCATGGCAATGACTGAGTAGTTCCTCGGTACCCCCTTCACAAACTCGTTAAACTTGGCCACATTCATTCGAATTATGGGGCGCTTGTTGCTCAACTCAGTGAGCTGTTGAACCCTCTCAGCCAGCGTGAGACCTCCTCCCTATCGAAGTCAACAAAATTATTTATGTATGACTATGTGTGATATGCCATTTTTGAAAATTAGAATCACGGGCAATTGGAAAAAAGTGATAAAATATGGTCCAAAAACCTTTAAATCCCAACCGATAGTATAGTGTGCAATGGAATTTCTTTTATCAAAAATGCCTTACCTCTTTTTTCTTGAGTGATGCATCTGAAAAAGATACCACGAAGATAAGAACAACTGAAAACAGTACTGTTGACAGGAAAACCCGGTTCGTTGACGTGGCCATCTTTTCACCCTTTCTGAAAAATTGTGAATGAAAATTCCCACTCTATCCGCACTACCTGACTAAATAGCGAATCACAGAAGTGCAAGTGCCTGTATTAAATTAGCTCAATCCAATAGTCTGAAGCTGTCTGAAAGTGAAAAGTGGGCTTGCAGTTGTCTCACAGTACCCACTTGGATATACCGTTTATTTTTGGCGGGAAATGATTATTTGTTATTTGTGGTGGGGAAAAAGTGGAAAATATAACCGTCAACATTGCTGATCGATTCTGCCTTGGCTTGCTTTGTGAAAGCAAAGATTTATTTTCTAAAGTTGATGGCAATTAAATTGAAACAGAGGTTAGAATCTTGCTGATTTCTCATTTCTAAATTGTTCACTAGTTTTTGAAAATAGAAAATAGATTTTCTACTTTAGACCCGACTTTCAGGGGAACCACTGTGGTACTGGACTGGCCAAGTGTGCAAAGTGTCTTCCAACTTTTTCAATAATCACGTGAAGTAGACTTGAAAGTGGAAGAATGGAGGACCAACTCTTGATCCAATTTCTAGAAGCGAATGGAGGAAAGGCTGACCTTCTCCAACCCATCCAGTCGAATCGAATTGATATTGGGCGGCTATGTGGTAAGGATTGTGGGTTGATTAGGTTGGGATTTTGGGATTGATTAATTAGATTGACAATGGGTACAATGTACAATACAAGCCACAAGGTAATTTTACTTTCTCCGACCATGGTACATAGAGCAAATAAGAGAAAGTAAAATTACTCTGGTACATTATAATTTCAATTAATGTTGTGTGTTGGTTGTTGGTTGTGAAATTGGAATGTTGAATACATAAAATATAATTTTAAAGTTTTAACTGAAGTCGTTGGTTTTAGCTGGTAGAGAGGAAGCTTATTCGTTGTTGTAATTTTTAATCAACGGAATTTTTTTGTAGACATCAGCCGAAGGGTTTCAGTTGAAGGGACAACCCTTATTGTTTCTCACTATGGAACGTTGACGAATGCAGTGGCTGGAGATCCGGCTCCGAGTGCTGACATTATGAAGGAGGCAATTCACATAATTCACAAAGGTACATAGTTTTTTCTATAATTTTATGCCTGATATTGACTGAGCATTCGGAGCATTTGTATTCAAAATTAATTTTTCAAACTAAAGGGCTGACGAAACTAAAGGAAGAGATATTAGTCCAGGGAGATGCAGTGGAAAGATTCGGTCCTGAAAGCCTCATGGCACTCCGTAGGTCCCTAGCAGTGCATGCTTATCTAAGTTTTAAAGCGTTGGGGGAAGTAGAAGGGAAATCTGTTGGGGAAACTTTGAACAAGAGTTCATCCTTCAGTTGTAGTGGTGTAAGTAACTACAATTACAAAATTTGTTTTTTAATTCGAAGATTTTGGAAGTTTTTCTGTTTACATTTTCGAATAATGTAAGGTTATTCTTAAGTAAGTAGCTTATTTATAATCCTTTTTTATGCAGAAAAAACCAAAAAAGACTACTGGGAAAGAAAAACAAGCGGATTTTGACAAGGAAACTTGGAGGGGTAAACGTTCCATGCTGCTTGAAGACCTGGTTTCGCTACTAGAATGTCCAGTTGAGAAGATATGGGAGGAATGCGCTGGCGGGTTTAGTTTTTCCAGGTTTAAATTAGAAATTATTTATATTTTGTATTTATATTTCTCAATTCTGGTCACATCATATGCAATTGTATTCTTAATTGTAGATGCTTGATCCGTGGTATGTGTTCCACGCTTAATGATCCGTTTCTCGCCAGGGATAATTTGAAATCTGGACCAGAAGTTTTTAAAATACTTGGAATTTTAGCAAAACGGTTTAATGAAGAGGAAGCAATAATGGAACGTTTAGTCGTGGTAATGTTTATTTAAATCTTCATTTAAAATCGGACATTTCGGTCAGTAATTTTTGTCGAATCGGTTAAAAAATAAGTGATGATCATAATTCTACATTTGTTAAATAGTTGGTCAAAATTGGTGAAGATGTAGCAAAGCTTGTGGGACGGGCTATTGAGACGATGGCTTTAGAGTTTCAATTAGATAAAACAGTGCAAATGGCTCTAAAATCTGTCGAAGAGATGTGTTTTAGTCAGCAGCAGAAAAACCCCACAGCTGAAAAAGGATATGCTGCATTAATACAAGATCTTTGTGAGCTTACACCTGCCGAAGTAGCCAACAAATCGTCATCTATCCTCATTGATCTTCTAGAAAGCGATGTAAGGTTTAGCTAAAATGAACTGTAAAATATCGTTGTACAATTTAATTATGATTAATTTAATTTATCAATTACAGTCAAGTTGCATTCGATCTGCCGTTCTGAATGGTTCGTCCGCCTTATTATCCTGGCTGAGTAATAAGGAAGGTGAATGTCCAGGGGGAGGGCGATTGCTTCGTAATGTATTCGTTGAACGAATTCTTTTGCAGCATACTCGGGATGTGAATGCCCTTGTGCGGAACAAGGTACTCAAACTAATATTGAAAGAATCTGATTTATCCTACAACCTATTGAATTATCATTTAACTATTAATGTTATCATACTAACAGTTAGAGTTTTTAGTAATTTTTAATGTATCTGATCAGGCTTTGAGCGTACTTACGAAGCTAATCAATAATGATGAGTTGCAGCCACCAGAAGTAGCATTATGCATGGTAAAACTAATGCCAAGAATACTAGACAAAACAATAACAACTCGAAAGCATGCTGCAGCAATGCTGATGACAGTTCTTTCGAAATTCCCGATGATAGTGCAGGTAACTATTTGAATTAATTAAGTTAATTGTTTTGCTAATTCTTGATTGAGTTAGCAGAATTAGGTAGCTATAATTATAAATTAAAATTGATTACAATTTTTAAGGATGGCAAGAGTTACAGAGAAGAAGTTGATCAAACCAGGAAAAAATTATTAGAAATACTATCCAAAAATTCTCCTAGAAAAAGTCATTACATTTACGGCTTAGTCAAAGAGTTCTTAGACCAAGTACATCACTATCCAATAAGTCTTCCGTCGGAGTATGAACCTTTGGAGGTATGATTTTCGATGTACTTATTCTTTGTACATATAAGAGTTTTAATGTATAATAATTAATTTTATTGACTTCTTAAACTATGCTTCGCGCTGTCTTTTAGAATATGGATACGCTACGAAAATTGATTACGAAACTTGTAGGGGATGAAAATTACTGGGATGCCTGCATAGTTTTGTATCATTGTTTTGAGAAATTTGGCAACGAGGCTGGAGTTACGTGAGTTTCCGTTTAAGAAATTAGGGATTTTAATTTAATCATCGTCATGAAAGTGTGCTGGTTGACCTATTATTAATGTGATACAGGGGTGTTGCAGAGACTATGGCAAATGCCAGCCTATACATAAACTATTTCAATCTTTCGGCAGAGATTGATAGCCAGAATCAGTCTGAATTGAACTCCTCATATAGTTTGTCGCAATCTATGTCTCAAGAATCTGATGACTCAGAGAAGTACTGTGAAATGGACGAAGTGAAAGCCCAAAAGAAGAAACTTCTATATTTTCAGGCAAGTTGTTTTAAGTGTTCTGTCTTAGGTATTGTAATTGCATGTTGCATTGCTTGCATTCATTTTGGAATGTAACAATGATTTAAGGCTAACTAATGCCGTTAATGTAATATATTTGGCTTGTATTAGGGGTGTGAAAAGATGTCTCGAATCTTACCTGAAGTAATTAATAGTGTGGCTCAGCTTCTGAATTCTGGAACTAGCCAAGATAAAATGGAAATGATTAACTTAGTAGCTTCACTTGTACAATGTGGTTACAAGCTCAATGACAGAATAACTGAATCTGTCGTCGCAGCCATTTCAGAAGTTGGAAACGATGTGGCTGGTGATATTCTTCCAGCATTCTGGAGTATTTTTATTGGAGATATTGATATCGGGTACGGTTTAGCTTTTACCTTACAACTGTTGTGACACTTTATTTACCAAATATTACTAATAATATACTTTCTTTCGTTGTAGAAATTTGCCATTGGTGCAGAAGCTTTTCTCCATTTTAGAGACTGCCCATCCTTCTGTGAAAGAGCAGTTAAAACCAATTATTTCAGAGATGCACAAATCGAAAAAATTAGATAAGAACGCCATCATGGTATTAAAATAGCAAATCTTATATTATTTGATTCAATTGTAGTAAACTTATATCTGACTTATCCAAATGAAAGGAGACGGAACAAATATTATAATAGAGAACATTTTTATATGCAATTATGTCACTAATCCTTTTAGGCTAGACTACGAATTCTTTATGTGTAGATGCTAAACTCCTTTGGTAAGTTACAATGGATTATCTAATTCGATTATTGTTTGATTTAAGATTTTATGGGATGCTTTCACGAAGCGCACTGAATGTTGGACAGATGATCAATCTAAGCATGCTGTGTTTGTTCTCGGAATTTTCGGCCAGTAAGTAATTTTTATGTTACAATACTTATAGATCTTACGTTGTATGATCATAATCGTATTTCATGGATATTTGTTACCTAATTTAATTTTAGAACCGACAAAAATGTCATTACTCAGAATTTGCAGTTGCTAATTGACATTGGATTGGGGCAGCGTGGAATTGAGGATATGGGGCTTGCCAAATACACTTGTGAAGCTATACTTTTTACATTTAAGAAGCCTAAAAAATTAGAAAAGGACATGCCTGAATCGTCTAGGTATTCGTATTGTCATTGTTATTGATATACCTACTAATTTCAAATATTATTTTCTATATGCAACGATTGTTTTCAGATTTGATTGCAACCACGTCTTGTTTGATAAACTCATCAAGCTATTAGAGTATGGACTTAAGTTTGAGGGAAATTCATCTACTGATTTAATGTTTCCAAAGGTTGCTGAGTTATCTATCCAAATAATCTATAAGCTCTGTTGGAAACCTTCTGAGTGCATTGAGAAGCTATTAAAAATTTTACCGATTGTGTTTGGTGACGGAACAATTCCCTCCTCCTCTGAAATAAAGAACACTGAGAGAATTTACATCAGGTAATACAATATTTTTTGTCCAAACTTTGCATATTTTTACTGTTTAATTGTTAAATGTTATCTTTTGGCTATACGTTTATTTAATTTTATTAGATACATGAGTATTATGTGCGCGCTATTAGGCAGCCACATTAACTATCATGAAGCAGTCGTTCTTCCAGAATTGCGACGGAGAAAGCAGTTAATGCAGAAGAGTAATCCAAAGGCATCGGTTTCATTGAGTCGAAAAAACCCACATGCAAGTATGAATGTTACAGGAGGCTCGACAATTTCTAGCACTACTAATCGCTCAGTTAACCAAAGCAATGTGAAGTCCTACTCTTAAACAGACAATTCGGTTCTCAAAATCACAAATTAATTTTTTTGTAACTTGTAGAGTGAGATGGATGTTATGATAGGAAGTGTTGGTTATGACAATGAACAAGAGTACATTCGAAATTACATTGAAAAGCAGCTCGACTCCGGAACATTTAGACAATTTCGGTACTTTGAACTATTACATTTAGTTGCATACGTTTTGGCTTAGCAAATAATAATTATTACTATAAAATCAGTACACAGACCCTCTTCTTCTGTCGAAGGATGCATCTTCACAAGAGTTTGAAACTGAAATTGCTTTGTGTTCAAGCATTGGCTAAACTCATGTCTGTGAGCTCTGACTCAGTTTCTAAGCACGTGGAAGTGAGTTTAAAAAAAATTATTCAAATATTATCGTATTTAAAAATTAAAATCTGAGTGCCAAGTTTCATTTAATTGAATATTCTTAGACACTTGTCAACTTGTGGACTATTGCAACCAATGCTTTTGTGAAAATTGAGATTGTTAAGCAGTGTGCAGCCTTGAACGTTCGATTTCCTAACCAAATGGAAACCTGTAATGCTGTAATTCAGTCTGGGTAGGATAATTTTTTAATTATTTTGACTTTTGTATGATTTTAATTCTTTGGAGTTATATTTATTATAAGTTTCGAGTCACATATTCAATTGGCTGTCTTAAAAAATGTTAAAAACTTATCAGAACTTTGGATTTTTAGTTTCTAATTTGTAGTGTAGATAGCGAAACAAAGAACCTCTTAATTTCTATAACTTAAAAAGGTCTGAGAAACAAAAACGGAATTACAATTTTTGTACTCAACCAAAGAATCAAACTGGTGGACTAATTCAACTACCTAATTGCGAATGTTTCTTTTATTTATGTTTCAGATTGAACGATCCAGATCTGAATGTTAAGATGGCTTGTTTGGATTTCATGTCATATCTGGCTTTAGGGGATTTAGTAAAAGTTCGAGATCATATATCAGATGTTGCTCTTTGTTTGTGTGATCCAGCGGCTGACATCAGAGGTCTGATTTTATTGCAATTGTATTCTTATAATCTATTATAAAATCAGAAAATGCTTAAACTTATTACTTGCTGGATGGGCTTATAGAAATGGCAAAAGATTTCTTCAACGTTTGTACTGAAAAGGATAACTTGATCAGTAATGCGATACCAGAGGTTATATCACGGCTATCGAAGAAAGACAGTCTTTCACAAAATGCATTTCAGAATATTATGAAGTAAGTTTTTGATGTTATTCAATATCGAGTAATATATACCTAGTTTATTTTTCAATGCATTGATTATTAATTACGTCCATGTATTTCAGGTTTCTCCTCGTCCGAGTAAAGAAAGAGAAACAAATTCTGGGTCTTGTGGAAAAATTGGTAGCCCGGTTCCGAGGTCCAGCTTCAAGAAGTGGACGATTATGGCAAGATACAGCATTTTGTTTAGCACAGCTCCCCCTGCCAGAGAAGAGTCTAAAAATTCTGAAGGAAAATATCAGCAATTATGCAGACAAATTAGCCGATGAGGCAGTTTTCAGCTCATTCGCTATTATCATTGAGACGTTAAGAAAGATCCAAAAAGATGACCTACGAGTAAGATTATTTTTAATTATTAAATAATAACACTCTTTCAATGGCACGCAGTAGTTAATCAAATTTTATTTTCTGTAGTTGAAATTAGACGATTTCGAACGGGAATTAGAGGAGCTGCATGAAAAATGTGTCGAAAATAAACGTATCGAAAATGCTGCCAATCGTCAAGCGGGTGTAAATAATGACGAGAAGGAAAACTCTGGGAATGAGTCTAGCTTAATGGAAGGCCAGAAGGATCCAGAAGAGCTAGAGGGCGACCATCCTATGCAAAGCAGTACTTCTAATGGTAATCCGAACCCAAATAAATCTGGTGCGGAACCTGAAGATACTATTTCTCAAGAATCAATTGAGGTAGAACCCGCACAAATGCCTACATCTAGACGTAGAACTAGATCAGCAGTTCCAGTCCCAGTAGTGCGTAAAAGCTTAAAAACAGCCGATCCCCCATCCCTACCAAATGATAAACTCACAAACTCAGACGAAGATGACGAAACTCCAGTGAATGTAAGACCCACTAGACGTCAAACTCGTCTGCAGCTTGCAGCAAATGAAAATTCTATCAATGTCAGTCATTCCCATTCGTCGAGGTCCAGCAATGCATCAGAAAAATCTAATCCAGAAACAGAAAAAGAGGAGATTGACGTCAAGCCCTTAATTCGTCCTACTCGTTCCAAACCAGAACGACTTCGAAGTTCGAAACGGCAAAGGTTATCAAATTCTACTGAGATGCAATCCGCCAAATCAAGCTCCGAAGAGGAAGTTGACGTTGATATCAAACCCCCCATCCGTCAAACTCGTTCTCGGCGAGGACGGAATTAAATAGCGAAAACGTCATACTAACAAACTAAAATTACTTTACGGCATGGCATACGGCAGAAAAACAATATGAATTTTCTTTAAATTGTAATTATTTAAATGTAATTTAAACTTGATGCTCTACATTAAAAAAGTTTTGTGGCTCGACATTTCGATAAATCAGCATCCCCCAATGTAATTTAATTCCCTAACTTATTTTCTATATGATTGTTGTTTGTATATTATGCTTAATCTTAAAAGATTACTATGCATACTAAAACAAACAGAAAATAAATTTATAAAAGTATCTGCCCAGCTGCATGTTTCACTCTCCAACAATTACCAAGAAACGTTTGCCTTAAAAATTGTCATGAATTAAAAGATTAAGAAAGCATTAATGGGCACAGGGATTAAAATTTATTGATCATTTCTTAGTTCATTTGCCAAACATCCGCATTTCCTAGATCGATTAATTTCAGTTTTTACGCTTTTCATATTAGATATGAAACATCTTTAAAATCATATCTCCTTCATTTTATTTTTTATACAACCAAAAAAACTAAATTCACTACTGAGGGATATTACAGACTGATATTCTGTATTAATTAATCAATGGATCTCTTTCATATTTCATCTAACCATTTGGCTACCAACTACCTACAACTAACGTAAGTACAATGTGAAGATCTAGAGTACAGGTTAAATACACGACATAACTTTCACTGGCCTTTAATATTTCTTTTAGATCAGATCCTAGCAAAGCATTTACTCCAATTCAATCTGTTCAACTAAAAAAAAATGACTGCCACACACGCACGTACAGACAGGAGGAGACTAGATTAGATTTATAGAAAATAAAGATAATTTTTTTTTATTTAACTGTTCTTTGCAAAGAAAACATTAATAAATCGGTAAACAAAAGTACTCACGACTATAGAACTTTACACAATAATATTGCATTACAATTCATTTATTCAGATCTTAGCGACTGTAAATACCTAAATTAGTATTTTCTTTTCGGTTCAGTGAATTGCTGTTTTCATTGGTTGACATTCAATTTTCAATTTACGAATCTAATTGGCTACGAACGAGTAGTGCTTTACGTTTTACATCCAAATGCCTGCCTATATACGGCCTGAATCGTTTCATTGTATTTATATATCTGTAATCTGTACAATTAGATAAGAAGGGATAAGTCTAAACAACCCCTAGTTCATACAATCCCTTCAGCATTAGAAAATCGTATATTGTTAACAAAACCAATAACCAAACTATATTTCGAGAACACCCACTCAAACTCTTATCACAATTTCTGAATTCAAGTGAATTACATTTACTTGATTCGCATAAAGAACAGACATTAAGTCAAAACAGTAAATTTTCGCAGCTAATGATCATTACAACGTTTACGCATCTGAAGTACATACATAACGTGATTTGAATTCAATCTTCAAACAACACACATAAACACCAAGTGACCATGCAAATACAGAGTTGCAGCTGCAATCACACACTAGGCAGAAATACTGTCTTTACTTAAGTTAGTTCTTACGCAGGACCTTAAAACAAACTTAATACCTAGTAACGATATTTCCCCCTACGTTAGTCTGAAATTACATTCAACAACTTAAATAAAAGTCAAAGATATCGCGTTTGGTTTGATTTGTCTTATTCGACTTTAGATTCAGTAGATGGAGAACGCATTTGCACCGATGAATCATTAGGCTTCACCAAATGCAGCTCATCTTCAACTTCTTTGTCCCTGCTGTCATCAGTGGATGAACAGCTGGATGAATCTGAATCGGAATCATCGTCATCGTCATCATCCGGATCGTACACCTCCTCAGCACCTTCGAAAATATACTGTCTTGGTCGCCAACTCAAGTAAGTGTTCGCTGAAACACAAGTATTTCCATATTAAAGAGATTCCTCAACTTTTAAGATAAATTTTACAGAATTGATACTTACGTGGCAAACGGTCGACTAATTTTTCATTTGTTTTTGGCTCCCAACAGGCCTTCAGAGCTTGGATATCATGTTCTGATTTTGGCACACTGACCTCTTCATCTCCACAGCTAACAGAACCTCCTTTAGGCAGTTTTTCAATTTCTCGAAGCTCTGGTACATCTGCGAGCTCTAAAAAGCTGGGTCCCATCATCTTACAAAGTTGGGCGATGATGCTGTCACAATTACCAAGTAATTCAACGTCAAACCGACAGTGTGGAAGAGATTCGCGATTGATTAAAATCTGCGGTACTTCTGAAGGAACCATGCCTGTAAAATCAATTGATTTTATTAAATTACCTATATTGAAATATTACAAGCACAAGAGTATAGTCGGTACCGACACTGATTGCAATGTCGAAAATATACAATTGACAAATAAAAGGCAAACTATTCCATTTCGAATTTATAACATAACAAACCTGGAATAAGGGATACTGGGCGAACTCTTAGTGATGACCCGATAACCAGCACAAGGTCGCAATCAGGCTTGTCTGCTTGCAAATTGTTGTGAAATTCATCAGGCAAGTCTTCACCAAAAAATACTATATCAGGTTTAACAACTGGGGGCAGAGGGAACGGCTCCACCATCGGATAAATATCTTCGTCTTCATCATCCTCATCAAAAGTTGATCTTCTTGGAGGAAGTTCTTCAGGGGACTGGACAATTGGTTTTCCTAATGGATATTTTATAAGATTCGTTTCTTCAGCAGTAGAACATACTTTACAGTAGGGAACTTCTCCTTCAAGAACTTTGTCTTTGATTTCATCTGCCGATACTTTGTGCTGACACCGAATGCCTGAAGGAAATAAAAATCATTGATTCATAAGGTTACAGGTTATTTATATACCTATTATCGTACATAATACAGTAATTCTTGTCATATACAATAATATTTTAAAAGTTTTGAGCAATACTTACATGTGGCCGTGGCGAACGAACCATGGCACATGGTGACTTTTTCTATTCCAGCAATTGTTTCAAGCGTGTCTATGTTCTGTGAATAGTTTCTCAGAAGTTGTCCACGGTTTTCAAGTTTTTGGATAAACTTATGAGACAAAGAGGGTTGAAACTGGCCAGGATACAGCTCTTTAGCCGTGAGAAAAAAAGGTCTAGGGTCTCTACGAAATAACCGGACGTCGAAGACACTTTGAGGATCTCTCAGTTCAGGAAAAACTTTCGCCACTCTAGCATACAATCCATCTTTCGATCTGAAGTCTGGAATTCCACAGGAAACCGAAATTCCTGCGCCGGTTAACACCAGGATTTTCTTCGAACACCTACAAATCATATTGAGGAGTAATGACTTAATAACCATATACCATGGTAAGTCGTTTATCCTCAATAAACTTGTTGATTAAGTTTACCTTAACAGCCTAGCTGCATCATGAATAGTGGTTACATGGCGCAATCTGTGTCGAGGGGGAGAGAACTCTGGACCGGAGAGTAAAAGTGCGAGGAAATGCTGGAGTTGAACGTCATGAGGGTTACTCCTCAAGTGTGACAGAAATCTTTGCATCATAGCAGCTCGAGATGGATTGTTGGAGATTTCCTTGGAATTCAGTACTAGGTCGATGAAGTTATTTTCATCAAAGGACGAGTCCGGATTCTCGTTTGATGAAGATGATCGACTACTACTTCCACTGCTACAGCAAGGGTCACTAACATTGCTTAAATTGCTCTGAGCTCCTTCCGGGTGTTTACTCTCTTCATACTCCTCCTCAACTTCGGGATCGGGCAGTTCACTTCCTTCGGTGTGTAGTGACAAACTGTCGACGGATGTCGCTCTTATACTGCTACACAACGGGTGATTAGCATCTTCAAACCTGTTTTGCACTGCAACCAAGTCACAAATAGAAAATTGTAATACCAATTCAGCACAACTTCATCAACATATACAATCATATATAACTGAATTCATTCAGCTGTTTCACACAACTCACCAAGTCAAATTAAAAATTAAAAAAAGCAAGAAACACAATATCAACTATAAAGTTCAACTGTATCTGTGCCCTAATGATGATAGTGATATTTCTGCATTGACAATTCATAATTCATATATTTACTATATACTACCACGCATTTTATTTCGGCTTGGCTCGCTCATGAAGTTTTTCTCCTCGATATTTCAGTCAAAAAAATAGCAGGCAATTTATATCGTCACGATACGATCAGCCGCAAATTATAATTCATCATAAACATCAATAAACTCTCATGCAACATCCCAATTAGATAAATGAAATATGAAATTAATTCACTCTTAAAATGATTTAAAAAAACAAACAGGCATTGCATCGCACACTCTGAAAGACAAAGGTAAAAATCCGCCGTCTATGAACCAACGTGAGAACTCCGTAGAGTTTGAAAAGAAGTAAAAATGAGGTGCGGAATTTGGAGAAGAAGCTCACCCCTCACGTTCCCTTCCCCAAAGGGGCTCAGCCAATAAGAATCAACTCATTACTCACCACCACCACCAAGATGAAAGAAATGGTCGCCATTTTCCTCATCCAACTTGGGCACGCTGGGCAGGTCTCCAAAACCCGAGTCACTGGTCAACAGAGCGTCCTCAGTGCTGAGGTCAGAGGCGAAGCGGATGCAGCGTTTCTTCCTCTCCGGTTCAAATGACTCGCTGGTGATGGAATTACTGGAGAAAGAAGAGTTTGAAGAGGAAGATAGTTGCCCGATCACTTGCTGGTCGTCCTCCATTTTTCCCTACGAGCTGCTGCAGCTTATTGGAGAGCAATGCAATGTGAGGATGGTGGATGGATGGGGTTCTACCCTCGCACTTCACACACACGACTTTGCTTGCCTTCTTTCTCTGCTCCTTCTCCTCTCGCCTTTTCCTGCCTTTCCTATGTGAACGAAAATGAACGAATGAACTACACGACCAACTAAACTGGCTAACTCAACTCAAACTCCTCGGCTCATGGTGTGTGGATCCATGCTCAGCTAATCTCACAGCCCCTACAATGCAAAGAGGATATAGCAGGTAGAATTGGTAGGTACGTGGATATCCAACCTATACTGCCACTGCTACGATACGATCCCTAATTCACACTCGTACGCATTTCTTCTTCTCAGAGAGCTAGAGCTGACGTGTCATGAGGGGCAGCCCTTTTGAAGCTAGCCACACCTTTTTACCAGAGAGATTATGTGCAGGGTGAAGAGTTATGTATAATAGAGAGTTTGTGATAACATTAATATTTTTAGATCAGATTAGAGTAGTAAATGAATTCTTATGGGGGTTTTTTTATTCTTAATTTCAAAATTACTAATTGCAATCATTGCTGCTTGGATTAAATTAAGTTCAAACTAAGTTAAATATAAACTGCACAGAAGTAACTAAATTTGTATTTGTTTGAGTGCCGACTCGACTGGCGGTGGCGGCGCGTGCATTAAATTAGAGCAAAAATCATTAATGAGTTTAAATAAGACACTGACGGACGTTTATCAATAATTAATTGTACATTCGCTTGAGAAAGACCGCGACCTCAATCAAGGGCAAATGACGCACCTGAAAGGCCGACCGTTGTCACGACTGGTTTTTGATTCATAAATTTCAATGTCATGCATCGATGCATTTAAAGAGTGTGAGTGATTTGGCAATCTATGAACAAAAATGCCATGACGCATTTTCGACGGTAGCCGACGCAACACGCAACGGTGGAAAAATACAAAAGGGGAGATACATTACGACGATGGAAAAATACTAATTGTGTCGGATAATAATACACCCTGAACAAAGGGGTGGTAAGTTAGTAAGCAGCTCTAACTACGAAACCCATAGAATTATATACTAAATACGAAACCAGACGAAAGAGTAAGAAATAATTCGCCGAGTTCAGTGACCACAGATTTCGTCACTGATTTGCCAACCAAGAGTATGTGGTCCGCCTTGAGAAACTTGTCCACTCCTTCCGCATGTGCCCTTTACTAATGTTCCCCGCGAGCTTTCAATTATTCTCCGAGGTCATCCTCAGCTGAAAAAAAATAATGACGATCCTTTTCCGCCAGCAAATCCTTAGGAGCAGGTGGTGATATCTGATTTCTGAGGGTGAATTTGAAAGATAATTCATTAAGGATTGATTGAAGTGATCTGTGATACAATAATACAATTATTAAAGCTTTAAGGTAATATTCAACTAATATCATTTTGTATTTGGTTGGCTCTTCAGGTTATATTGTATGAATTCTGTTGTTAAAGTTGGGCCGACGATTTTAAGTACTTATTTTTGGTATCCGAGTAGTAATTTGAGCTATGCAAAATAAATACAAAATGCAAAATTTACTAGTCACAAATCCCAATAATTATCAATTAACATTTTTCTTTGATAATAGAAGAAATGGCAGATGATTTGGTCCTGGATCCCGATATACGAATATGGGTATTTGTACCTATTATCATAATAACCTTTCTAGTCGGAATTGTGCGGCACTATGTGTCAATGCTCCTATCATCTCAAAAGAAGGTTGAGCTGCTTCAAGTGCAAGACAGTCAAGCTATGATTCGCGCTCGAGCGTTGAGGGAGAACGGAAAATATCTGCCGGAACAGAGTTTCTTAATGAGAAGACACTTTTTCAATGACGAAGACACAGGGTACTTCAAAACACAGAAGAGACAGGCTCAGCAGCAAAATCCCATGTCCGATCCAAACATGATGACGGAGATGTTGAAGGGAAATGTCACCAATGTGCTCCCTATGATATTGATCGGAGGTTGGATCAATTGGACTTTTTCAGGATTTGTAACATCCAAAGGTAATAAGCTTCAAACAGGAGTTTGTTTACGACAAATATTCAATTTATCATTGCAATCTAGATAAGTAAACGGTTGAATAACTGAGGTATTGTTATTTACTTGTAGTACCATTTCCATTGACTCTCCGATTCAAACCTATGCTCCAGCGTGGTATTGAGCTGCAGTCACTGGACGCTTCTTGGGTCTCATCAGCTTCATGGTATTTCCTCAATGTATTTGGGCTTCGGAGCATTTACACACTTGTCTTGGGAGAGAATAATGCAGCCGATCAGTCCAGAGTTATGCAGGAGCAGATGTCGGGGGCTGCAATGGCTATGCCTCAAGATCCAAAAGCAGCCTTCAAAGCCGAATGGGAGGCCTTAGAGGTGGCCAAGCATAAATGGGTATTGAAGAATTTGGAGAAGAAGCTTATAGGTGGTAGCGTTAAGGCAGAAAATGGAGATAGTCATAAGGAAAATGCTAAGAACGGATACACTGCAGCGTCCTGACCTGTCCGAAAGCCTAAAATCTGAAGCTTCTTGTCATTTCTGTATTTCACTGTAACATGTGTACATTGTACTACCGCACTCCTACTCCTAGCGCCCGCATTTCCCGTTTGCATGTATTATTTTCGATATTATGTTTTTTGCTAAAATTCTAAATTTTTATGTAGTTTAAAAAAATTTATATCATGCTTCTGTAGCGAAAATACAACAAACTATATAAATTAATATATTGTTACTTTACTAGTACTATTATTTTAGAAACCTCAAGTTACGGTTATACACAACTATTGGAACCTTGCTTCGCCTGATTTCGCAATCCCGTATTACTGTATCTAAAATCATGGATTTCAATCAATAAATCATGATATTATGATGTCTTAATTTTTCACGATAACTGGATTTTTATTTGATAGTTAGAATTATATTTTCAAACGATAAGAGTTTTTCTCTACTTAAAGAAATAACCTGTAGAAATCTTGAAGTTTGTAATCAGAAATTAATTCCGACTTTGTAATCCAAGTTTCAGTTAGAGTTTTTCAATGTCAGGCAGTATGACTTCCTCAAATACAATTTATTTAACTTGATCAAACAACTCATCCATCATAACATAAACATTCATTTAGGGAAGAATAAATAAAATACGTCAGGTGAAAGAAATAGTTTAGGTAATACGATCCTTAGCCTAATCTCAAATAGTTACCTAAGTTAACCCGTTATCGAATTTGGGCTGCAAGTTGCAACGGAACTGAAAGTGGAAAAATATTTCGACTCGTTGCGAATGCAATAAATAAAGCACATGCTTGATTGTAATTGGATTAACTGACAGGTTTCAGAACAATCCGCACTACTGAATAACTAAATTTCACATTTCAATATACTTTTTGTCACCCTCATATTTACATGTTTTACTTGAATACAATAGAGACAATAATGAAACACCGATTACTTCAAACAGAATTCTTTGACTATTATTGCATACTTTTCTTAAACATATTCTTAGTCACCTCAAAATCACAGACTTGTCTCATCTACCGGCAAATTCCAGTCCTTAAATATAATAGTTACTATACACTATATTTACAATCGATACTTCATTTAGGAAATCATGATTACGATTCATATGGTTTAATACAACGCACACACAAGTTTAAAGTGTCGTTATGGCTTAATAATTGGAAATATACATAAAGATTATCCAGATGCGTTTATTCGATTTCTCTGATGGATGTTTTTTTTGAATTTTCATCGTTCACTAACGACTTAGGATCGATGTTTTCGACTAATTGGGAATTTGTGCTGCTAGGAGAATCATTCGAAACTTGAGTAGAGGTTGTAGAAATACTTTCAGATGATTGTTGCAATGCGTCCAGGGAGTATTTTACACCATTATACGTACTTATGTGATATTTCAATGCTTCTAAATCCGACTCCGCCTGTAACATGCATGATTAATTAATTACTTTTTTTTAATTCCCAATTCGTATGATTGAATAAACTGAATGAACTAACCTGATTGAGTATTTTTAGGGCAGACATTAATATTTCATGCCATTTTTCTAATTCTATCCGATGCAACACTTCCTGTTTTTGCAATAAAAGCAACCAATCCTGATTATTTCGTGGTAGCTCTCTAAAATTATAAAATACAATTTTAAATTTTCGTAAATGAAAATATACGACACAATACATTAGCATAAAGCACCAATTCTATTTTTTGAAATACTTACTCAGTCAACGTGAATGTATAGGGTGGGAACAGAGTAGAACTGGATGTTGATGTCTCTAAGCGAGTCAGTTTAAAAAACAGAAACGCATTTAGTAACAGGAGACAAGCCAAGACGGTCAAAATTCCTTTCAAGACGAAAGATCCCTCGGATACCGTTTGGGAACCTTCATGAACACCTGATATCGTAGAACAAACTTTTGCGCCAGGTACGATCCCTGCAAGATGTAAACATTTGTATTTAGCTATTTCTTTTTAAAACATTGGTTTTTCGATGAATTTGAATTAATACCGTTCCGTAGACTATCTTGGGAACTGAGTGGTGGGATTCCTACTGGAACACCAGGAGCTTTGCCTTTTTTTATTCTAGTCTTTTGAGGTCGTCTCCTCGAGAGACTTCCTGAAGTTAATTTGGGTGAAGCCATAGGAGAAGCTCCTAAATTAATCTTGATACATTCTTCCTTAAGAGCACGCTCAAGATGAGCGTAAAATTCTTCGATTCCAGCCCAACAATTTTTTTCAATGATAGCTGTAATTTAGTTTAAGAAATTAAATAAAACTTATAACTTTAACATTTAAAGCAAAGGTAAACTTCTTACATTTGGTTATGCCCCATACTGATTTCTTGTACTTCACCTGGTTCACCACAATTAACTTCGATTCATTTGCTGAAATACGAGAGAGGCAATAGTGTACCGTGACGAAAAAAGTATCTGCATATGGTATCCCAGCATTCACTGATTCAGAGTCAATGCCGTAAAATAGCCCAGGTTTGCTTACCGGAAGCATTACCTAAATATCAGAAAACATCAACCTTTTAAATAATTTCTCTATGCTTTTAAAGGCATTAATGTTGTAAATAAAGCTTTGGAACAATATATTTTACCTGGGTTTCTGTAACTTGCGAATGTTTCGGTCCCATAACCGCACTCAGAGACACGGTAAAAGAAACTTGCCTTGTTTTCTTGCTTCCATCTGGACCAATCCCCCATTGGGATTGATTGATGTCTAAAAACCAGTAAAACCTTACTAATTTTACTATCTGTCGACAACACATATGGTAAGAATCGTTAAATAGAATAAGTTCCTCACCAAACGTCTTTCTTATTGTATGGAAGTCCAAATAGAACTTTGAGTTCGTGAATAACATTGTAAACAATTGGTCAATATTACAAGGGATGATCGCATTCATCGTCTCTTTCCCATCGGAATGCGGTACAGGACACTTTGGAATTTCGAATGCTTCCGGCTCAGGAGATAAAAGTAATCCTTGTGCCGCCTGAAAATCATCATCCGAATCGCTTGTATCACTTAAATCTGTCGGCAAAGAAATTGCTTCCGTCGTTGGGTCCTGAAGAAGGCCAACTTCAGGAAGTTCCAAGGATTTAGAGTTGATAATTGATGTTCCAAGATGACCACTTACAGCAAGAGCTGGTCCAATATCGCTTGAACAAACCTGGAAATTTGAATGATTTGTTATTTCAAATTCTACAAAACTCGAGTTTATTATGATAACGTATGCTCAGTTCAGAATAATTTTTTCACACCATTTTTCTATATCCGTGTTGCCTTTTCCGGCTAATACTAAAGATTTTCAGATCAGTACACGACTCAACATCAATATACACACTAATTCATAAGATTGTAACCCGTACAGGTATGAAACATAAGACATCGAGTACGGATCTAGCATGATAACGATAAGACTCTGCATTTGCTTCCGCATCAACTAACAGTTAATTACAAACTACGGCTAACGGTAAAAGATTCATAACCTACTCAATCAATAGCTGGAGGAACATTAATAAATTAAACATAGCCCTCAAAAGCAAATAAATTATAGCATCAAGATAAGGAAGGAAGTCAACAATGCACCATTGCCATCTCCTTTTCATTACCAACCGGTTTGCTTCATGATTCAAGACTTGTTTTGCATAAAAGAATTCGTTTCAATACAATCTTTTTCTCTAATACATACACAATAAAACAAATACAAATAGCATATGAGTTTGCTATTTATAAACATTAAATAATACCAGCGGGATTTTATTGGTCGATAATCTTCCTATAAATGAACATCTCGACAGTCGATAAACGGTGCATCGAACTATGAACCTGATCAAATACGGCATTTATCAGGACGGCTATGAAAATCTACGCACATCTATAACATTGGTAATAAATTCTGACCTTCACTTTCAGGCTATCTACTTGTTCATCATGGTTCTTGGTTTTTGAATGTTTCTTGCTATTTCCTTTCTCTAGGCTTTTTTTCGAATTAGCTGAATCCGGTACAGGAGGGGTTGCAGAACTTTTGGACCGTTCCTTGTACTTGTATTCCACGTCAAATTTCGAACTATTAGAAGGAGCATGACTTTCGAACCTCAAAATGCTAGGTAAATCGAGATTGCTCCTGGAAGCTCGCAAGGTCGTATTTTTATGGGTATTATTGTTGGCATTATTGGCAAGGTTTATGTCCAATTTAAAATCTTTTCGCTTTCGAAAACTCACGTTCCCACTAAAAGAACTTTCAATTTCTTCAACACTGGGTCCCTTTATTATAGGAACCCCGATTTCTTGAACACCGTTTCCGGTCGAACTCATCCCTAACATTCCTGCATGAGACACGCTACGATTCTTATGTCGTTGATCACCACTTTGAAAGGAAGTAGTAATCGAATTTTCATCCACAACAGGCATTTCAAATTTGTAATAAAATGGCCAAATCAGGTTTTACAGTAAGTTTAACATTAACTCGGCACTGTGAGGTTATCTTTCTCAAAACCACAAACCACAATTTAGACCGGATTTTGGATTATTTTTCAGCAAGGACTAACTTGATTAATACAAAGTACAAATCATGAGTTAAATAGCTGACAATTGCAATTTTGTCTCTCAGCCCAAAAATTTGTTAATTTTTTTATAACTCAAAATCTTAATTGTTCGTATTTTAATGTAATGAAGAATACTTGGAAACTGTATCCCAAATTCTCTTTACTATCATTCTTTACACCGATAAAAAGCTTTTAGATAGAGTGCCACTGATTTATTCCTAGGCAGGGGAGTATAAATTTAAATAAAACAATTCCAACTATAGCAGTTAGCACAATCCTAATTTTGGTCACACTGACTAAATATTCGGACTTGGAGGAAAAATGTCACGACCTTCCTTGATACAATTCATGGCCACAACTCTTTCCTATCTCATCAGTTGCACAAAGAAACTCCAGCTTGTGATTAACAAATGTATTACGGAACAGCACTGATTGTACATCATAAAAACCTCACGCATAATATTTATCTGTCGAAACCTGATATATTCTCAAATTTATTCTGTCCAAGATAAAAGTTTGATAAAAGAATGATATGGAGTTACTTCAGAACCAAATTTTAATATGGAGTTTTCAAAGCCATTCAACATTGAGCTTTAATTTATTTTAATGCCGAAGCAAAGCTCTGAAATTTGTATGGTAGCTTGTGTTAGTTGTATTCTATACCTAATTCTATGATGAAAAAATATGCCTCTTGCAATTAGTGATAAAAATAAATTTTGCACGATCAATAGGTCTTGACGTATATTCATCGATTCGAAAACAAAATTATTTCATGCAAAACTGAAAAATGCAAAAATAATACACTTAAGGCTAAAAACTTTCTACCTGTCAGACCTTATGAAAATCAATTAAACATTTAGTCGCTAAGAAATATACTCCGTACTGGAACACTGGAAGCTTAAATATGTAGTCTCAAATGTTATGCAAACACTCCAGGCCCAAGGCTAGCCTAGTCCAACCCATTTAACCAACTAGGCTCAAAAAGTAAATGTTTGCAATGAATGTTAACAAGTCCAGTTATAAATAATTGAAAAGCCCATCAGCCAAAACTCACCTGCGGATCGATTCCTATTGATCTTGATTCTGTTAAGTCACATCCAAGTAAAGAGCCTGTATCGATAGAATCCTCCAGTAGGGGTGATGATTTACAGCTTAAAATATCTTCAGTCTCATCGTCAGTTGTGATGACTAGTTCTTCGCCGTAGCAAGCATGGACTAATTGTTGAATTTCTCTGGATGGCATACCCTTAAAAAATTTAATTTAAACCTGATGAAACTTGGGTCAAGGTTTTAGTTATGTTATGATAAATAAATTTAAAAAAAATTAAATCGAAGTCATTTTTTTAAATTACTTCCTAAATCGGTCTTAGGTGGACAGGCACAAAACAGTCAGGCATAATACTAACAGGCACAATCTTTCAGGCACAACGTCGTTCAGCCACAAGCCATTTTAGGCACAAGTCGGTCAGGCACAATTCAAATTGAAATTGTGCAAATTTATGCAAATGGATATTGATGAGGGTCCAGAGCCAATTTCTCTTTCACTTGCTCACAAAAT
Organism: Agrenia bidenticulata; assembly: GCA_034694785.1. Lineage (NCBI taxonomy): Eukaryota > Metazoa > Arthropoda > Collembola > Entomobryomorpha > Isotomidae > Agrenia > Agrenia bidenticulata. The sequence goes on along the minus strand of JAQFYM010000176.1, from coordinate 77,741 downwards.
TCTGTTGAAGAAGGCAATAATGTCTCTTCCAGTTACCTTACTAAAATTTGTCAGGAGTTCAAGATCAGGTTAGTTATGACGGGTACATTTATCATTATGGAAACCGTACCGATAAAGTGGATTATTATTGTTGCAATTTAGTGAAAAAAGGTTGTAAGGCCAGATTGAATATTAAAGAGTTTAAAACATTTCGGCTTGGAAAAAAGTTCCACACATCTCATCTTCCAAATCATTTGGGACAAAGCATATACAGACATGTTCAAAATGAAGGACTGACCAAGGAATATTTCACCAATACTCAGTTTAGGGAAGGTATTCAGGGACTTAGCGCTCTGGCATTTGTACCACCTTCTGATGTTTTTGCTAGATTTTTAGAGCTAATGAGCCAATTTAAAGCTAATGAACCGATTATAATATTCAGTTATTTTCATGAATACTACGTAGGTAGTAATTTCACACTGTGTTCATGATTTTGGCCGAAAATGATTTTTGACATTGACTTGTATACACAAAATTGAAAATAAATTTGAATTGTGCCTGACCGACTTGTGCCTGAAATGGCTTGTGCCTGAACGTCATTGTGTCTGAAAGATTGTGCCTGTTGGTATTATGCCTGACTGTTTTGGGCCTGTCCACCGGACACCTCCTAAATCATGTATTACAAACATTAACCTTTTTTTGTTAAACACAAAGGTTCCAAATACTATGTCAGGTTGAAAAATTACGTACGTGGCATTATAAATTTAAATAGTTCAACAATTAAGAATTATAATTTAATGTGTAACTCACATCATCTAGCAAAGCGTTCTGCCACAGTTTGAACAACATAAGAAAAGTTGAATCTCGAGTCACAAAGCTTGTGAAAAAGTATTTTTCTCCAGCATCAGTCATCACTTGAACGGCATTAGGTATTACAAGTGCGGTTTTTTCTTTGGATATGCAAGTAATTTCCTTAAGTTTAATTGAAGTCTGCGTCTCCCAACCGAATATGTTTGCGTGAAATGATAAAAAACTTTGGGAAACGTACATTCTTCCTTGCACCAAGATTTCTTTTTGAAGAGCACATGAATAATCTGCAAAAAAAATACAAAAATACATCAATTAAATTAAGCAAAGATGTTTTGAAGCAGAATTAAATTACCAACTAGTAGTCGTTCTTTTGAAGGAAGTTCTTTAAAAATCTTTTTGAAATCTCCACTTCGGCTTTTATAGGAAGCACTAAAAATTTGCTGGTACCACATTTTCTTTTTTGTCGGTTTTCCACGAACTCCAGGAGGCTTATAATGCTTTGTAATCTGTACAGTTTTTGTCGCGGATCCACAATTACTTTCTTTGGATGTGTTTGACTCTGTACTTTGAGTAAAGTCTCCTGCTAAGGTCCCCGAGGCATCTTCTGAAGGCTCTTGATATTTCTCAACGTCAATATTCTCTTTATCTTCTTCGACAATGATATGAGGTAAAATTTGTGTTTTGGCATCCTGGTCAGCAATGTTTTCTTCGTCATATTTAATATCTTCGTTTAAAATTGCAGAATCCTTTGGGATACAATCCCTCACTTCTAAATCAAATAATTTAATATTTTCGGATTGTTGACCATCTACTTCAGGAATTGATTTTTTCCTTTCATTCTTACTCAATATTATATTATGCAGAGAAGTACTGGGTGTAAAATAGCTGTCCACAGGTAGAGATTCTCCAACATTAGGGTCATTCATACTCTTCGTATCTTCATTGTTGTCCCCCTCACTTCCATTTCTACTGCTGTCGAAACTGGTACTTCGTATAATGCTCCAGCTCTCAGATCTTCGGACTGTAGCAGATGATATGGATGTAGAAGAGCAGGTGGCAAACATTGGCTTACCCGAATCATCAGTAGTGTCACTACTACAATCATGTTTTGGTACTGAGGATTTTGAAGGAGTTGAACTTTTGGTCGCTTTATTCGTGGTGCTATTATGTACTTGAATCTGGCCTGAATGTGACGAGGAAGAAGAGCTGTTATCAGTATTTACACTACTGCTGCTACTGTTGTTGTTGAAGTGAGATGATGTAGTTGAGTTTGAATTGGATTCCGAGTTGCTAGAAGATATATGATTGTTTTCCAGGACACCACTAAGGTCTGAAGCAGAAACGAAGGCATCATCCTTCGAAGATTTTCTCATTTTAGTTTGGGCTTGATTTTGAGAAGATCTACTTGGAGAGCCAGAGCCAGTAATAGCTGTTGAAGTGGAACAGTTTGCCGATCCTATTCCACTAGATTCCATTTCGTCTCCTTCACTCATGTTTATTAACTTGTTTATTATTTATTATTTAGCTTGATATTGGCATTTGCGTTGATATTTTCACTACTTGAAACGATATGTCTAAGTGCTGGGTTTGGAATAGGCGTCTAAAAGTCATACGAATGTCTGTATTAGATTTTAGATTTATATCCATCCGAAAATGTCATGAAATATTCACGATTATTATTACCTTGATATTACTTACTCGTTTCTCTTTAAACATTTATTGTGGTGGACCCGTTCACACGAATTAATCCATTAGGGCATTAGAACGAACTGAAGTAAGGTACAAAGGGTTTACCAGTTTGGGTTGAGGTCTAGAAAATTTCAAAAGAAATAAAAATTTGACAGTCAACATCCAACTATTAACTATTCAAATATCTTATATATATAGTACATCAAATACACAAAAAGTTACTTACTAGATAAAGGCTTTTAGTTTAAGTCTAGTTTACTATACCACAGCCGAAATTTAATGTCAATAAATGTTAATGTAAAACGGATTATGTAGAACACTACTGAAAATACTGCACAATGAGTTTACTAGATCACTTTGCTAAAGGTATAAATGCAGAATAAAATACGATAAATAGAACGATTCAAAAGATTTCTTTGGTAAGCTAAATCTAAAAGAGCTAGATTTAATAACAGGAAAGCAAATGTCCTTCAATGACTTAAAACTCATAGTTAATATTTTAATATACAACATTAGAGAGGCTAGTTATTAAAGTGAGATTCATTCAAGTTCAGCTGGAAGGAAACGAGGTTTCCTTCCGGTCTTTGACGGTCACTAAAAAAACTTGTTTGGCTTTGGCTGATGTTATAATGTTATACGTGCATTTAATAGCTTATGACTTGTATTCTTTTTACCTCTCAGTTCAATGATAAATTAAATAACTCGTCCAATCCAAATTCACAACGATCAACTTATCAAAATTACACAGCACACAGCGACACGAATACACCACAGAAATGTATGACTCGAACCAAATTTCAAATAATAATCCAGTAACTTTACTGCACAAACCCCTGTGAATAATCCAAAATACAAGATGCAATAAGAGAAAATTTATTACTAGATTTCAAAATAAAAATAATATCAATCTTTTGTATAGTAGTCCTAAAATCTAAAAAATCGTTATCTCCAAAAAGTTCTATCCACTCAAAAATTCGGGTCGGAATTGGAATTACAATTAGAAACTCTATTTGTAACTCTATTTGTATAAGTGTTAACTCAAAATTAAAATTACTAATGGAAATAAATAGACAGACGGTCGGTTTTTTGCATGGCAAGTTTATAAATACGAAGCTTTTATCTTTTTATATTTTCTGAATTCTTGAAACTTTTTTATTACTTTTTAATTATTAAACTTTTAAACTGACAAGGTTGTCGTTAGAGGTTAAAGAAGGAGTAATCCGAAGAGTTCTAAAATTTATAACCTTTAGATTCGGATTCAGATCTCTTCTGACTTGTGAACCCTTGGTGTTTTAATGCTTTGCCTTTACAAAACTAACTCAATTAATTCTACTAATTCAACTGATTAGAATCTAATAATTAGATTGCCCTTGTAGCCATTTAATGACAAATTATTCGTTTCTTACTTCACCCTCACACCCTTATTTTTAGTTCCGAGTGTAAATCTGTAAATTACCCAACCCAATCTCCCCAACATAAGAATAATTTTTTTTATACTTCTCATTATATTTTAAATTACAAAAGTAAATCAATACAAAAGAGCAATTACCAAGAATAATCCTGATCCTGACTGTCAACTGTGGAATTCTAATTCAGAATCGATAAAGCTGACAACAGTGACACTCTCACGATTCCACATCCACAATTCTGCATCCAACTTTCACAGAAACGATTTTTGAATTGAATTAGCAATTTCAGAGATGAGTGACAGGTTGGCCTGGATCCTGGAACTTTTTAGGGCTTGATTGAAGTAGACAATGGAGAATGGTATAAAATTAAATATATAGATTTAGAATAGGAGTGTATAATAATAATAGTCCAGTGTGGGGCAAGGAATAAATATCGCAGCAGAATAGAAATTGATTGTTTCCAGCTGTCTGTGTCAAAAATTGTCTAACTAAATCTGCCTATTTACAACGACACGATCTGCAGCTCATTCACTCCCCAACCTGAGCAGAGTCAATGTTTATAATGGGAGTCCAAATCTTCGATCATGTTCCCATACTGTCTCGCAACTCTCTCTGTAGTAGCCGATGCCAATATAAACTCATGTGCTAACTGCTATGCTAAATTAGCTAATGCTGCTCCTTGTCTCTTCCTTATACGATAGTATTCTCCATGTCAATGTCACGGATTAGTTTTGCCTCAGCTTGCTTCGAAGTAGTTCGAAGACCTGTCGAATCCGATTCCGAACCATCATTCATGATCCATTCATATGATGATGCACAATATTTCTTTTAATTTTGTTTTATCTTCCATACTATCAGGGTAAATAATCATGACTTATGCAATCTAATTCTATGCTTATGCATCAAAGATAAAACGTATATGCTGTCATCCTTATTTGTATTGCACTGCTAGTTATGCATGGATATAATTTTTTTGTTCTTCAGAATTTAATGCAATCTATTTACGAACGCCAACACATACTGGACTAAGGTCAATCAAAACTCAAGTTTTGCATTAATTTGGTTAGTACATTTTTGTATCCACGAGACTGTCAGTTTTAAGGGACGACTTTTATTCCAAGTTTCGATGTCTTTTTCCATTTGAATCTTTATACTAATTAATATCTTAATACTAAAAAATCTTATCTTATATTGAAACGGATACTATGCATGCAGGCTGGAGCGCGAAACAGGAAACACGCTTACTGACAGAGTTAAAACATAAAAGCAACTACCTCCTCCAAATAATAGTTCTCAAAAATGTCAAAAATCAACAAAATGCCTAATCCATCCTAGTCCATGTCAGCCATTTTTCTTGGAGGAGAAAGTGAAAGGGTTATAGCAAACGTTCAGTTCCAACTGCAGTTGATACGTTATAATGTTAATCGTCCAGTTAATGATATTTATAAAAATATAATAACTTGAGAAAGATATTCATTAGTTAGAGTTCTTGGTTTTTGACAATTAGTTAATTGTTAGTAGATACGTTAAAATATTGAGGTCATTTCAGGGCAGGGCTCGGCTGCGGAAGGGTCCCCAAACTAAACGCTCTCTCATTTTACTTCATTTAGGCCTTTATTATCTCCCGGGGCATTTATTTCCTATGAATGCGCTAGTTCTAAACTTCATCACTACGCTAAGTAATAATCTTGCCTAGCGTCATGCCCAGTCGTCCATGCAGCGTAGGGCATGCCCATGCGGCCATGACCTCGCTTGACTCCTCCTGAAGATGCCATGAATTGATTGTGACGGATTACTATTCATAGAACGGTGCTCATTTTTACGTTTCTTTTCATAAACAATGTTAATTCTAGTCATGAATAATTTGCCTTGGTCAATCGGTACGACACAAACGAGACTGAAATATTGATCATTTTCAGCAGAGCCGAATCTTCATCTGGCTTGGCTAATACTCGTCAACTCGTTACTGTCTTATTGGAGCCGAAACAGACTGCATGAAACCAAGATAATCATAAACATCACACCAGAGCTAGAGCCGACACTACCATCAGCTTGAGCAGTAACAAAAGAACATCAACATACAAAATGTACACACCAGTCTAAATAAACTCTTCCATAGCTCTGCCCATGTCGCCCGATTTCTTTGCCGAATTTCCTCCACTATGTCCCATCTACCCTCACGGGCTATTCATTTCCAAAGGCTGGAAGGCCTTGGAAGCTAAAAAATACCAACAAAGCACTCTCTCGTCTTCTACATTGGATCCAATTGGAATTGGAGAATAACATTGAAAACCTAGACCAGTCCATTTATTTATTTGTTGTCCGTTCATACTCATACTGAAAGTCCAGCCAGACATCCCTTCCTTTTGTAGTATTATTATTCTGCATTCAATCCCCAAAAAAAACACTTACTAAAAGTCATATAATATATTAGTACACCAAGATTATAAAAAAGGAACGCATTTACCTAGTTTGATTCTTTAATCCAGGCCTCTTAAGCTTTAACTTGGAGTGAGTGAGAAGGATGGGGCCTTTAAATTTTTGTCACAAGTAACCATTCAGCTTTGATCAATTTTATGGAACCTTGTCTACCTTCTTTAATGTTGGAAGTTTGAAACGTTAGTGGGGAGGATGACACTGCCAACATGGAATAGAGAAGCCAATTAGGAAGGAACTCAATTTTCTGCTGCTGGGGGTGCTGAACTGCTGAGTTGGAGATTTTCGCCCAAGAAAAATAATTGAAGGGAGGAGATATTCAGATATTCTACACTCCAAAATTCCAAGCTCACCAGGCACAAGTTCACTGGTTGGAGAGAATGAGAAAAATAATAAACTAGAGATAAAAAGGTAATTAGCAATAGTAGTCACCCATTACTATTTGATAGGGTGTATATGGAATACTACGAGGTGATTGGGGTTATGTTTGTTTACATTCTTAAAGCCGAAATCGTCAAGTTGGTTGTAGCTGGTTTCATGTTGATTACTTTTAAAATAGAATGGATTCCACTGGTGACTGGGTATTTCGTATTTTTTTATACTTTCATGCATACACTTGAGAAATTGTAAATTATGTTGACGAAAAAAATGAGTTGATAGAACTGATAGTCCAGGACTTCCAGGAATGAAGTTTCTTTTGTCATTCAATGTTTGTTTTTATGCATTTTTATCTCAAGGGAGATAATGGATGTAATGTAATCCAGTTCAACTTTAAATAACTTAATGGTTATCTTTTTCTCCTCATTTGTTATTTGGCATGTTAGTTAGATTGAGTCCATTTGCCCATTCGTGGTGTTTGTGCAATTGGATAAGAGAATATTATTGTTTAATGGAGTGACTCGGGTGGAGCGGAATTAGAGTAGTTTAGGATTTATTTATAAATACAAAAACATGAGGCATTAATATTGATGTATTCTGTGTGTGATCCGTCTGTTTCCAGATAAACTCTAGTCAACAGCCGTGAGTGGGTGTGGGTCTGTGTGCAGTGTGGACTTCTGGAGATATAATTAAATATACTTAAATATACTACATCACAGATATAGTAAGAAACCATATCGACTCCATTGCAAATATTAAGAAAACTGGAGTTCCTGATTCCAAATATTCTAAACTCAAGTATTGATTAGTACCTGGAAGGGGCGAAATAATAGGGAATATCTTTGGATGTTCTGGCATTCAGACGTCCGAGGCTTGGTGTGAAGGGTATGGAAAAGAAATTGGACGCTGCGCTGGACTCTTTGGATATGCTGAGCACTGTTACTAATGCCAGGAAAGAGTATATGAACGAAATGAGGTTGAGAGGTGTACGAACTGTTAGTTGTGGAGGTAGTAGTTCTAGAAGGTAAGTTTCGGATTTTTCTTATTTGTTTATTATTATTGCTCTCCCGAATTTAAATTTTTTGAATTTTAGGAGTGAGATGGCAAGTCATAGTTTTACCCCAACGAAAGAGAACCTATTGGACGGACTGGAGCGAACAATGTTATATTGTGCCAGTGGGTCAAGCAAGGTGTATCTTCGTCGACCGAAGTATCGCCCTACACCGTATGACATCTCAAATCGGAAGCCCCTAAATAGTTTAGTAAATCCTATGCGTAGACTGGGATTTGGAGTATCGACAAGGAGCCGAACATCGTCTGATTCACGATCGCATAGTCGTAGTGGGGGTTTGGGGGAGGCATCGTCGACCTGTCCACTAATTTTTGATGATGAGTATCATCAGCTTCCATTTCGTGACGCACTGAACCACAGAAAGACTGAAAAGTTCCCTGTTCCCCTTTTATCCCGTTCAAAATCACTGGAAGATCTCAGAGAGTCGCCAAATAAATCGAAAAGTAAATCAGTCCGATTTCAACTTGCAAGCTGTGACGATAATAGCAATGGCACAGCTTCTAGTAGTGGCAGTAATAGTTTAGAGTCACCACTCTCCCTTTCTCCAAGAACTAGCTTCTTCAATGTACTGAAAGGGGAGGTTAGCATTAAAAATGAGATCGAGTCCATGTCCATGCTCATTGAGAAGCTCGATGTTGCCTGATAGTAATATCCGATAAGCTGTCTAATTTGTAAGTTTACTCACCTAATTAATGGGATGTTTTCCACCATCACTGGCCCCTTGTCCTACAAATTAATACCTTTGTTGTATACTACAAGCCGAACTATCAACCTGGAATGACTTGTATTTATTTAGTTAAGTTGTCTTGTACTGGTGTTTATTAATGGTGTTTTGGTGTTGGTATCATATTAAAGTATTGTATTTGTTTAGAACTTCGGATAAATCTATCGTTTCGTGGTGTAAAGGGATCTTCGTGTTAGAATAGAATGTGATGTTTTGCTTTAATTTTAAACCGTTACTTTAAGTTTGAGATAATCAGGTCTTAGAATTGTGTTCTTTTTGGAATATGAATTTCTGGACCGTGTTATTAACTACGTTCGTAGAAATGTTAAGGAAAACTAATTGCCTTACAATCTCAATTTAACATTCTTAAACTGTGAACCCCATGCAAGTATTGTTTCTGAACTATCATTAAATGTTATAGACATATCGATATCCTGAAAATTAACAATATTATAGTAAGTTTCATTAGTTGTTCTCTTCAAAGATTTATTCACCGCTGAATTTCATTGTATTATTTGTTTTAAAATTAATAGCAGATATAAATGGCATTTAAGGTTGAATTTAAGGCTTGTCACCAGCCGTCAGTGGATCTGCTGTTCAGTCCAGTCACCAATGAAGCTCTTTATTATTCAAAATTGAAATAAGAAGTTTAAGTAATTCGGTTTAATTCTAAGCTCAAATAATTTCTGAGAACTAGCACACTGTTAAAAAAATTCTTAAATTTAAACTTTTTATAACATTTTAACCATTAGCAAAGTGAATAGCTTTTACTTAGAATTATGCCTAATGTAATTTACGCAACATTGTAATTACTCCTTTCAATTCCTTTGTTACCTTAGAAGTATACATCACTGTAGCCTCAATTAGGCATTTAACAATCTCAGCTTTTTGCCTTTGAATATGACTTATCTCCGTAGGCAAGCGTGGTCAATTATGTATATTGTAAGCGCAATAATTGTTAGCAAAGGCATTGGTTTTCATAACCAGACAAATGCAGCTACGGAAATTGAACTCAATTATGAATATAAAACGTTCTATAAATAGACCGCAGATCGTTTTTTAAAACCAAGATAAAAATTATGTACGCCACAACCAAATAAGGCTGGAAATGGGGGACATTTCTAACCTGAGCAAAGTGTATGTAGTAATTAGTATTGAATTTAGTGTAAGGATTGGTCTAGGCGTAAATATTATGAATCTTGTACAAAATTTCAGACTTCATAACGTAATTGACATTGTGATGGCGGTTAAGGTAAATGGATTTAAGTTAGATGCAATGATATGTGCGACGTAGTCATCATAAAGAGTATTCGTAACATAAAGCATGAATATTGTATGAATAAAAAACAGATAGTAACCAAGCAGTTCATTGCACTGTAAATTCTAGCTAAAAGTTCTGTCTTAATTATTTACATTGTATTCATCTTTTACCTCCCTGAATTCAGTCGACATATGACATGAACATTGAAGAAATGCCGATAACTTTCCTTTATTTGTCTTCAAGCTTCGCTGTGCATTGCAGTTTATGGAAGAAAATTCTTTGTAGTTTTCAGTCAAGGTCTAGAGGTCAGTAAGTCAGTACAGCTTAAGCTTAAATTATTGAACAAGCAATTGAAGCAACAAAAGATTCAGTTGTCAACTTCTAAAGTAAGAGAAAGAGAACATAAATATCCTCGAATGAATCGTCGGGCGGGGTAGAATTGACGGCGGTACAATAGTCATGCCACATATGTGGTCACACTAATTGATTCAGACTTTCGTAGGGTGGTTCTGATTTTCTTGGTCATTCGTCCTATATAATACAGGTTTTAGTTCAAATGAGTTCGAACTACATGAGAAACCAGTTCATCTGTTTGAATCTGGTAACGTCAATTTTGATAAAATTCTACTTGTATATCGGTCCTCTGTGTTTTAATAAGAGTTCAGTAGTCGAAGTCACTTTTGCCAAAAACAGGGCTGGGTGGGTGGCTTGTCATGCACTCAACAACTCATGTGGCTTGCTTTGTCGAATTCTGTTAATCTGAAATGTAATAAATGTAATATTCTTAATAATTCTTAATCGCTATGCTATATATTTGAAAGATCTTAGCTGACAAACTATGAATTTTATGTATGAAAGAAAGAATTGAATGAGAAACAATAAATTTTGTGACAAAAGTTTTTATTATTTGTATTTTCAACGCATTCTTAAAAAATACACGTACACGTTCCATGTCGATTCCTCACATCTCATACTTTCTGATAAACTTCTTATGATCAAGCACTGAGGAGTTTGATTTCTACCTATTGCATCGACATTTGTTTTTAACCTTTCACTGAAAGTGAAAAGGCGAAGCAAATTTTTAATCAAGGACATGGGCACATTTTAACTAAATGTCTACCAGAACACAAACTGCTAGCAAAGACTATAAAGCGTGCTTGAAGCTTAATCTTTTATGTCACGCACTTCACTAAACCTGAGGATAATTAGTATTTTCTATAATTGTACATCACTCATTACATTCACCCCAACTAATCTTAGGCAGTCATTTCCCCAGTCGTACACGCTATTAATACTACACCACACATCCATGAATATTTCTTGAAGAACCCATCTTGCCATGTAATAACTAGTAAAATATATTAATGAAGTACATATTCCGCGTATAGCGGATAAATAAAATTTAAAATTGCTTGGCCTCTACAACGCTTAACTAAACTCAGTCAAAATGATGAAATGAAAAAAATCATTATACTTTTGGAAGTCATGATCAGCTAACATCATAACCATACATACGATACGCATTACTTGGACTTAAATCATTCATCATTTTTAGCGTATATGTAATATGTGACGAGCTTAGTTTGTTTGGTACTTGCTTTTAAAAAAAATTTAAAGTCCTGCTCTGACAATTCTTTTTAAGTTTTGTCTTCACTTTTATCTTGGATGAGTGACTGGAGAAGATGGTTGATTAATTGTGCTGGAATCAACCTGATGACCGCCGCACGTGAAGGCTGAGCAATCTCGTTTGTAAATGGAAGATACCACATCGCTGAAGGTATGGCTTAGCTTCTTGGACATGGATTCAGGCAACCTGTGTCAGAAAAAAAAAATTTTAAAAGTCATCTCTTGACTCATGAAGAATCGAAGTAAACACATTACACATTAGTATTTACTTTCAATAGGAACCTCTGTTAAAACTTGTAGTTAGTGCATGGTGAAGAATGAAATGAAATGGACATAAATGGTACATGGTACATAAAATTGTTTTTACAAAAACTAGCTATGTCAGTTTTTTGGCCTGTTGGGTAACCCACTAGATCTTAACCAGGTAAACCACTGTTTCTGAATAAACCAGGTCAGACACTACTTGATACTGGTCTACAAATATTCTATGGCCCAATTCCATGAAATTTAGAGATTTGGAACACACACGGTATTAGAAGTATTGAATGAAACTTTGGTAGAATTTAAATTCTTAGGTGACGCAATCTCAATTAATCTTAACCTATAACCTGAAATCCCAGATGGGCAAGGCATCTATGACTGTTCGTAATTATAATCAACGAAACGAATAACGAATCATATAAATTATCCAACGGTAAATCCATCAATACCGGTTTTAACACTTTTAACCTCACAAAACGGTGGCAGCAAGTTGCAGATTTTTTGAATAAGTTTGCAAATTATTCATACAGGTTCTAAATATTTGAATAAAAATTTGACCACGTAATTCGGTCACACCGTTTGCTTGTTATAATAGTGACCACTACGAAAGAACTTACACAATATTACATAACAAAGCTAGCCTAGGTCCTAATTCAACAAGATTTTATGCAACTTGCTAGTCATGGGGTGACATTTGCTAACTACGGTCATGAGGATTCGATTTGCATTAGAAACCGGTTGTAAGTGTAATCTCAAGTCTAGTATTAATCCAGGATTTAATACATTTTTTAATAAACTTAAGTAAGTCAGTAAAACACGTTTCGTATGAATCCACCTACTAACATTTCAACATGTATTACAGTAAAAACTTTTGTTCTGTAAAGTTGTCCCTAGCTATGTGGCCCTGATTGTTTGACCTAAATTTACCCCTATGAAGATAGTAAACATTCAAAAACGCTAAACATTTTGACTTAAGCATTTCCATTCGATCATCCCAAATCATATTGACAGACAAACATCGTTGTATCAATTTCAATCAATGAACCAGCCAACGGTGTTCCATTCAGGAGTACAGAACTGCTAAAATTAATGCATGAGCAAGTTTAATTTTTTTAACACGGCATTGAATATCTTCGACAAATCTGTTGGGCTAATTTTTAGCTGACAAACAATTAAGGACAAGCTATCAAAATAGATTCACGGTTGTATAATTTAAAACCAGAAGTACTCAGAAATCACAAGACATGACCATCTGTATTTTTGTAACTTGTAAATAACAACAAGAGTTTAAAAGATAAGTAATAAGATTATTAAATGGACTTTTAATTTCATCTTTTGAGAGTATAAGGAAACAGATTCATCTTTACATCGCTTGGACGGATTTATAGGACATTATAAGTCATAATGGAATAGAGCATTTCATTCTATTCTAAATATTCTTAGACGCATACTCTGTAACTCTGTAGTACGCAATTCTTTATCATTTAATTCGTGGGTATTATACGAGCACCTTGAGGTAGAGTGATAAAAAATGTATCGTCATTTAAAATCATAATGAACAGAAGGAAGCTATTCTACCTCAAGATTCGATTTTTAAACTTGAAAGGAACATCACGGATGGGAAATTGGGCTAACAGAACTCTTTTGTAAATGATCCCATGTGGAATGTTAGAAAGTTGAGCTTGAAGCCTCATCATTCATTATGATATTGAGAGGAAGATCGTTTTAACTAGAACAATGCTGTTACTTAGCAATTATTTACTCAAGCTATAATTCATGTCTCACGCCCATTGAAAAAATGTTTTTTTTAAATGTTTAAATGTCCCTTTTGAAAATGGAAATTGGAGTATTCGCAAATTACAATAGATCGAAATAGAAATCCATCAAAATGGTAATGAACAGCAATATTTTATGATTATTTATTAATTGGATTAACAATCCACCCTTAGGGACAAGATCAAAATTGACGTAGTTTGGTTCAACGACTTTTGAAGTTAAAACTAGTTAATGAACTCGTGAATTTATTATGCATCAAGAATGGAGATGGAAAAGGTTCAATAGCAAGATTTATAATTGTAAACTTGTCTAGAACTCTATCGGCTTTCATAATTTCTACCTCTCATTAAAATAGTTCTTAGGGATGGTAAACGGCAAAAACTACTATGCTGACTATGTGACACCAGAGAATACAGAAGGTAATTTTGCTAAACGCAAGGCAAGAATGAATGAAACTACACAACGGCTATTGTTTCAATTTACAAGATTTGTATACCAGACGTAGACGTAACAAAACGACCCACTGTAGATCGTAGACTTTATAAAGGAAGGGAAAAGTGAAACGGAATGCCCAGTTAGAGATAACAAGTTCATCTGATTCATATTTCATAAACCTCATTTAGAATACCGTAATTTCCCTTACCGACTATTACAGAGAGTGATAATGGCCCTTTCTGCCTCAATGGGCTACGTGATGGCAATTGTAATCAATAAAAAAAACTTTTCACGATATAGTATCATAGTGACTTGGTTAAAATTCATTTATGATTTGTGAAATTAAAAACCAGTGCCCATTATTAAATATGAACTCTTAAAAATGCGGAGAGAGATCGAGAGATCTTTTTACCAATATTATGACCATGACCATGCACTAACAAAGTTTATAAATGAGGCATACCTTTGTTGCAATAAAATAAAGTGAATGAACTTGGGACAGACTTACATGTTGATGTATGTTGCCATTCGCTTCTCCATAACTCGAATAGTGTCATCATCTTGGGTGGACATGACATCGCAAAAAATTCTTTTGGCACACGGACTTTCTTGCCATTTGCCAGCATCTTGTAGCTTGTTCATGATGCTATTTTGAGTGACATCAATATTGGATAATATGGCAGCCAAAAATCCTGGATTATCGGCATGACCCTCATTAAGATCATTGCCATAGTCAATGGCTCTGGGTGCTCTTAGCTGTTTTAATGAATTTTGGTTATTTACAGAGAAAGAAGAAGAAGGGTTAGCTAAGTTAGCTCTCCCAGTCTTAAGTTGCCGACTGCTTGTTTCTGAAAGAGAGTTAGCCAAACCAAAAGCTATTATTGCAATGATTGCACCACCGGCAAGAACTCCGGTGAGGCCGGTATTGGAAATTTTGAATTCAAGATCATTAGTTTTACTTGTTTCTCTGTCCATGAATGGGTGAGGGAAAAGGCTTTTGGATGTTGGAGCTGGCATGCTGTCATAAGGATTCCCGTGAATAGCAGTGATTGTTTTTTGAAGCCAACCATCGGATAATGCCGTTGAGCTTAGGAGGGATCGCTTTCTACGGTTATGGGTAGAATAGGATTGGGGCTCAAGGAAAGCAATTTCACGGTTAGCCCCGGTTACGTACCAGCCAAAAATTAAGGCAGTTATACTAATTACAGATAAGCCTAAAATCAGAGCTGGAATGAAAACTTTAGCAAAGTTTTTTGACGAGCCTATAGTCAACGGTCCCGATTTTTCTTGGGCGTATTGGGTTTTTGAAATCCTCGAATTGGAGTCATAGTCGTCATCATCATTTCTGTGCTGTGGTCTGCTTGGGCGTTCACGGCGTGAATACTTGGGCTTGTTATTACTTGGTCTGTACTCAGGTTCTGGCTCACGATTGTAAATGGGTTCTTGCTGCTGATTATTGTTGTAGACTGGCTCAACTGGATCTTCATATTGTTGTTGGGACTTCTCAAGTGATTGTTGAATAATGGATTGGAAGAATGTGGCTTGGTCAACTTCTTGTTGAGGATAATTGTTGGTGGGTATGGCTCCCAGATCTCGTCGAGTCCTATTTGATCTGCCTGCTGGCTTCCCAGTTCGTCTTACAATTCCTACTTCCCTATTTGCACGGGACAAATACCAGCCTGCAGCTAGGGCACTAAGTCCAAGTAAAATCCCAGTCGAAGCCAACGCTGGAACCACTGCTGTTGTGGTATCCATCCGATCCAACGCTTTCTTGTTCGTGTGTATCGAATGCATTATTCTGGTCGCTAAGTTGTTTCTATCAGTTTGATGATTGGGGTTATTATTGTTGTTGTATGAACTTTGTTGATGAGTATAATATTCCCCTCTCTGGTTATGGCTTTGGTATGGGTCGTCTCGTCTTTGTGCGCTTTGGACTTGGTCTGATGGTACTGGAATTGGGATGGTGAAAGCTTGACCTCCCGGCCCAGCTACGTAAGTCTGAGGCTGGATTACAAACCCGTTTTGACTGCTGTGATAAGCAACAGGGGATTGTCTGTCTGCAAATGAACTTTGACCAGAAACTTGATACACTTGAGACTGTTGAGACCCAGATGCTTGCTCCTGAGGTTGAGATTGAACTTGAAAGTATTGAGAACCTCTTGCAGCTGAAGCAGCTGCCAATATGTCCTGAACTTGTTGAGTTTGTTGATTCAATCCAGCCACTTGGGGAAGGACAAAATTTGATTGTTGACTTTGTTGATTCAATCCAGCCACTTGGGGGAGGACAAAATTTGATTGTTGACTTTGAACTGACTGGGGATGGGGTTGTTGACCGGGGTGTCCTGACTCTTGAACTTGTTGGGCACCTTGGGATTGAGCTTGTCCCTGCTGTTGTTGTTGTTCTTTATTAATTGCTTGTTGAAGGGCTTGTGCATGAGCGAGTTGCTGCTGGAATTTCTGAACGTCCTGTTGATGCTTAGTGTCACTGACAGTTTGCGGGACAGTGGATGGGACTTGGAGCGTCTGAGCTGTTGCAGACGACGATGGTAATTCGCCACTTCTAGAATAAAACTGAGCCTGTGATTTAGAAGCTTGACTTGATTGCTGTTGAGAGGCTTGGCTAGCCTGAACTGGATTGTACTGTACATAAGAACTACCATCTTGCAATACATACATCTGACCCTGTTGTTGCGGTGCATAGGCAAAAGCCGTCGTCTGACCACTAGTTGTAGCCGATTGGTATTGATGAACAGGTTGTTGGGACTGAGACTGTCCTGCAGCATGAACTGATGAACCACTACCCAAATCTTGTTGGCGTTGTTGATATGCTTGTTGAGCAGATTGTACTTGTGGTTGCTGACTTTGATGATGAGAATGGCTATAGACCGCTTGGCCATTCTGTCGACCACTCTGAGAAGGAAAAGCTGAAGATCCGATAATTGTGGTGGCACCTTGAGCTTGAGCTGCTGCAGCTGCTGCCAAGTACTGCTGTGGATCTGTAATCATAACCTGACGCTTCTTATGTGGATTGGCTGACCTATCATTAGGAACGAGAAATCCCTTAATAACACGAGCATTTCTCCACGTGTAGTGTTTATCATGCTCATCATCTGGAACTCGAATCCCTTCAATAGTTTTGACCCCATCGGAATCAACCGAAGTCAGACTCCTAGAACGCTTTCCTCCAGTTTTGTTAGCCCCTGAATGTATTTGGATAGGTTGGGATGAGATTGTAATGGCATCTGGAACAATGGCTTCCCCGTAATATAACTTTCTCCCATCTTTGGAATGGACATTCGTACTATGCTTCGTTATCAATACAGGTTGAGATTTCTTATCAACGAGTTCTAATTTGGAGCGTCTGTCAGTTTCTTTTAATTTAGAAGGATGCTGAAGAGCTCTAACTAGCTGAGCAATAGATGCCTTGAGTTTAACATCTTTTAAGTCACCGGCAATCGATAAGGAGGCTGTTGGGTGATGAATTACGGTATTTGAAAAAGGTGAAGGATTATTTGTCTCCATACCATAGACGCAACTAAGGGATATGAAAAGGAATGCTAACGCTCCAACATTTCTCCAACGCATCTTGAATTCCGACCTATTACATGAAATTTTAGAGAGATTAATTTTTTTCTATAATCCACTATTCTATTTCTTAGCATTGCAGTATGAAGTTGTAAATCAAGGATTAACTATTATATCACATTTGTATGCATACAGAGCCGTCTTAAGTATACGTTTAGTGTAATTTGTAATCTTAATTTGACATTTACTCTTACTCACCTTATATGCATGAGATGATGTGTGCGAATTCGTAGTGTAAAATAACAAAGGCTTTTTTTTTTAACTCCGCATGAGTGAAAGTGTGGCAGACAAATTCACTATCACTAACCAACGCTCGTCTTGTTCAACTACGACCAAGAAGCTCCGATTATCCGAAAGTTCTATGAAAAACTTAATTTTGAACGTCACGTTTCTTCTCTGTAGTTGGCACTTTCATGAGCTTGTCTGCTACTTCTATTCCAAGTGAACTTACAATCTTAAAGAGAGAGTTTTGTTAGGACAATCACAAATGATGTTTGAGAGCGAACTGAAGTTAGAATTTCTTTTGAGGACGATTAACCATCTCAACCTTGATTGCTATAACTAACTTGGCTCATCATTCATCAGCAGCAATGCAGTAGTTATTGCACAGTGGGCCATATATGTTTATGCCATAAGCCTAGCCACAGCGTATTTTATTTATTGAGACGACCGGATGAAGAAAAGAAGGTGTAAAGAACTTGCTGCTTTGTGTGTCAGCAGAGCACCAACTAACTTGCATCTTGCAGGTAAAAAAAATTTGGTATACATTTAAGGAACTTCATCTTGAGTCTATCTCAGGTATATCAAGCCTTTTAGGGTTAAACCTCGAATAACATGTTAAAAGCATAAGAACAAGGCGATGCACATATAAACCTCGCATAATAATTTTCGATACATGTACCATTCTTGCTTTGCTTTGCTACGTGAACAAAGTTTATCTGCAGATACGAGGGGATAGGATTCTTACTTAACCGATTGATTTGTGCCAAAAATTTAGGATTCCTTCAACTCATTCTTAATATTCAGTAACAATTATGACTTAAACTGGTACGGGTGGTTTTGATTGCATGTAATATGTGTTCCGAGGAGAACCCAATTCCAATTCTTTGAGTACGACGCATAAATTGCCGTGTAGTCTTAAAAGAGTTGGAAGAACTTTTAGACTTCATTCAGATTGACCGTCATCTTCAATGTTTGAGTCGAAGTTACAAGGATAGTAAATGATTAAGATCCTTCAAGATTCTTAAATTGAGAAAGCGTTCATAAACTTTTCTTCGGCTCAGTTTCAAAGCAATACACAATCATAAAAAATATAGCACCTTTACGTAATTGACCAGAATCAATTGGTAAGCAGTCGAATGAGACTAAAAGACACAAAAAGTAAATACTTTTACAAGACCTACTTATTTGATAGGTCAGTATGAATGTGCGATACTTCAAGTCTTGATGTCAGGTATGTAGGAGGGGGGAGGGGGGTATATTTTGGAATGTGATATGGGATATTCACATAATTTTGTTTTCCGAGTTTGTGGGCATAAATCAACCTTGGAATGTTAATAATTTTCAACCAATGTCAGAGAATAATTATTGCATGTTTATAGATGTAATGTAAGTGTGTATTTGCTTTTTCTATTATTTTTTAATCATATCTGCTGAAGTGCTGACCTGGAAGCATGGGCTTTTGGTTAAATAAAATTATACTTCATTGTAGATTAAGAGATTAATTTTTAATTGTTGTACGGAGAGGTTTTTTAAATTCCATATAGATGCACAGAGCAGAGATTTCGATATTCTAAAGTAAGTATGCTAAAAAGTCTTCAAAATTTGAAAATGAA
This sequence comes from Agrenia bidenticulata, assembly GCA_034694785.1. Lineage (NCBI taxonomy): Eukaryota > Metazoa > Arthropoda > Collembola > Entomobryomorpha > Isotomidae > Agrenia > Agrenia bidenticulata. The sequence goes on along the minus strand of JAQFYM010000176.1, from coordinate 58,465 downwards.
GCCTATAACCAATACTGCTACAATTTAGAAATAAAAAATTTAATAAAATAGATATTAATTATTATATAAATCTTTTTCATGCTTTAATTTTACATCGCGGTCTACGAGTCCACTTGACATTTAAGTTGGTGTGAGGTGAATTGGAGGCAGTTGTAGCTTAGGCACAAACTTACTGTAAATTTTACTTAACCAGTTTATTTATGTATCGAAAAAGTCTTAGGTGTCCGAGATAAATTTTGACACGATGACCTGGATTTGTTAAACAAAATACATCCGAGGGTGATTTTGTAGAATGGAATACGTAATTGTAATGTCTTCATAAATACTGCTGCCTTTTGAACCTATGAAGATGTATTTAAATTATGTATTTGGGATTGTAAAATATCAGAGCCAGTTAATCGGAAGGATATTTGATATTCATAAAAAACATGAATTAAATACCTTACTTCATTTATAATGCAATATTAATTGCCCTACCGGTGGACTACTAGTGGAGCAGTGCTCTCGACACGCAATGAGTAATGGAAGATGATTTGGCTAAGACCTGTATTGCATATAAATTTTTTAACATGAACCAAATTTGAAAGAATATAAGAATTAAATAATGTTAGGCTCAATTAATCTTCAATCCTGTCATAAACAACATAATTCCCAGGATCTCATTAGTCTAACTTATAGAGGTTTCTGATTTGGTAAATAAAAGAACAGGATGATATCGAAATTATTGAATTCTTCAGCTTATGGAAGATTTGAAAAAAAAACTCACTTAATCTTTGTGTTCAAGATATTTCTTTAAACTTTTATAAATTTGAATTGGTGCAAAGTTTCTTATTATTAGTTCGAGACTATTGAACTAGCTTCTGTAAAGATTAAAGCATTATGATTATTTGTATGACACAGTGACAGTGTATGACACGGTTCAACTCTGCCACAATTTTATCAAAAAAGGTTTTATTGGTACAAAAATGGTAACTTGTGTTTCTGGTACGTACTTACTACTCTAAGCAAAGAGCAAGTTCATAATTTAACTTGCTGGTGCTGAAACATTCATCAATGGGAATAACAACATTAATATGATCGATTAAAAGCTCCACGATTTCAAAATGCAATATTATATCGGAAGGAAAATATTAAGCTTGATCGAAATTACGAACTCTCTTCGTTTAATTAGGCTTGGATATCAAGATTCGGACTTCTGCACTGAAAAACTAGGCATTCCCCTGTTCTGATGGCTTTGAAGATATCTTCCAGCTCGTACATCTTGCTAAATTGATCTGGAACCCTGGAAAATAAATTAACTCAAATTAATCTCTCATACAAAATGTGTTAAATTTGTTCAATTCTTACAATGTAGCAAGGGACCATAAGAACGATTCAAATTTAGACGCTGTGGGTCGGCCTCCTTTCAGTGCCAACTCACATAGAGCCCGCTTCTGGCAAGTCGGACTGTCACTATCGTGTTGAGCGTAACTAGTGATAAGCCCCATTACCGGACTATTAGGAGACAGGTCAACTTCTTTATTACCAGCGTCTCCATCAATACTTTTCAAATATGCATCTGCTGGTTGCTTAATGGAATGGAAAGAAGAAACGAGGTCCTCCAATTTTTTGCTTTCCCTTGCAGTCATTTCATCCGGCCGATTATGATTAGCACGTCGTAGTGGATCAATTTTTGATTCAACCGATTTCTGAATTCGGTGCAACGTCGGAACAGCAGCTGAGGACTCCGATGATGCTGGTAGTGGACGAGATCTGATCTTTTTCCGAATTCCTGTACGAACTCTAACCCTACGATGTCTCTGTTTGGGCGATTCAGTTGGTGGAGTAGGAAGATACTCTGATTTTAAATTCAACTCAGGTGTTATTTCAGGTGTTGGGATTGTCGGTTTAAGAGCTAACCCAACAGGCTCGTACAAGGAATCAGGTTCAGAAGTGAATTCATTTGGGCTAACTTGTGGTCCATAATTGAACTGGTCGTATTCTTGAGGTGTTGAAGGCCGTCGAATGAAGGGAAACTCACCATTGTTTGATACTCTGACTTTCTGTCCATAAGAAGGACCTTTCGCAGTTGGATATCCCTGCTCTTGGGAAGCTGGTAGAATATCAAACTCATTACTTCCGCTGCGATCGAACATGGAGGGATTGTAATCTCCATATGGACCAATATTTTCAAAATTATTGTATTCATAAGACGGCCTGGGATTGTTTCCCATGTTCCCTGACCTATGTTCTCGTTCCAGCATTTGAGGATTTGGACTAATAGGACCGTTGTAATTGTGTGCTAATCCATCGTTGTATTCTATAGAACGGCGGTGGCGTCGATTGTCATACGAAACCGTACTGCTAAAAAAATGATTAAATTAATTAAATTAAAAATTCTGTGTCCGTCTGTCAAACCGATAACTCTCATACGGTTAAACTTTTTCCAAATCTGTTTCGGAGATGGACATAAGGATAAGAGGTCAAATCGAATACTAAGATCGTTAAGAACAGGCTCCAGCTTTTTATTTCATCCTAGTCGCAAAAAAATGAACTAGAAACCCCCATCGCATCGTCAATTTGATTCAAAGTCTACATCATTTTCTAGAAAATATACCGAGATCCTGTTACTATTTTCAAATTAAAAAGAGTCAAAGTTACCTAATTATCCAGCTCTGCTCATTTAATAAATAAGCTTACGTTGATTAAAATTGACGATGAACTATGAAGGTTTCTTAAAATAAAGCTGGAGCTTGTTTTTAATGGACAAAATCGACCACACCCCAGTGGAGGTAGGTCATCAATTTTCATATCCCATCAAAGATGGTATCGTTGGAAAAATGAAAATGTATTCTGAAGGGCTATCAAATGGTACACTTTACCACAGACTAGCTATGTACCCTCTTGCAAATGGAAAACATTTTAAAGGCTTCGGTCGGACTACTCTCTGAGCTAGGGGAATGGGTTAAAGTAAAGGTCAAATAAATTGATTACTAGTCATTTGTAGGAACATGGAGTCGATTTGGAAATAATGCCGACACGCCTGTTAAGAACAGGGCTGATGGAATAAGCACTTTTAAGGCTTTACCGATGACATCTACTCCGTGGCCATGTCTATATTATATAAGGACAATTGAATTAAGATTTTACCAGATATTTGAAATCATATGGATAAAGTCCGATTGAGCAACAATTAACAATTGTTGAACATGGAGCTTTTCATTAAAAATGTACCTGTATTTATTTCCATGATGTTGACCATGCTCAGGATAACCATAGCCTTGTTCATGAATCTGGTGACGATGATCGTATTCTTTTCCACGTTGATGATCCTGAGGATCCTGACTTCCTTCATCCCCGTAACCCTCATGATCCGGATTGTCTAGCTTTTCTGGAATTTGAGAAATTTCTTGACTAGCATGATGCCGAGTTCCCTGATGATGCTCTGAGGATTGACGCTGTTCTTCATGTTTGTATTCAAATCGCTTCTTCTTATTACCCGTCTGTCTGTTCATGTAGTGCTTGGGATAGTAGTGTTTTGGCTCTTCTTGTTGGACTTGTTCAGAATGATGTCTTGGTCCAGAATGATTATCTCCTGGTGGCCCTTCTTCATGGGCAGGGTAGGGTGGTGAGACCTCTCCATAGTATATTTTTGGATACCTTGCTCTACCATAAATCTCTTTGTTTTCCTCTTTTGAGGATGGAGAATCACTGCTCTCCTTGTCGTCTAATAATTTTAGAACCAATGAATGTGGACCATGTTCATTTTCTACAGATTTCTCGTCCCTCTGATCTGGATAGCTTATCTGTGGGGATTTCGAAGATGCTGAGACGGATGAATTTCTTATTTTTGCATCCACACTGACAGAGACAGATGGTTTAAAGTTATCCTGGCTATCTTTTGTTTCCCCACGGACCCCGAGCCTAGACGAAAATTCTTTCAGCGGGGATGGAGAGGGTAGAATTGGTGGTGCTGAGTTTAGTTCATCGGTTGAAACTGCTTGAGGATCTTTTATGACAGATTTAGTTACTACTGCACAAGCAACTCCTAGTACGGCTACAAAGATGTAGCAGATTCGTTTTAACTGGCTCATCTTCTATCCTATTGATACGATGTTAAAACAAAGCATTTAATTAGTATAATGATTCAGCATCGGTTAGGAAAAAATCCAAATTGTATTTGTAGGAAGAATATGGTTTACAAAAAAATTGTATTCTCAAGTTTCATATCAAATATCAGGCTTTCGTTTTAGATCGAACACACAGTTGCTTGTATTAAATTAATTTCTTTCAATAAGTGCAGAGTCTTAAAGATTAGAATCTTTATTTATACACGTAATAATTTTATATGCTGAGCCTTCTATTTCCATTCAAATGTATTTAGTTCAAATAAATAAATTACAACATTTACTTTCTTAACGAGTCACATTTGCATTTTTTAATTTTAAAATAGCTCAAGCTCTATCTCAAGGAAATGTATCTTTTTAAAAACCAACAATTTTAATATCTTTAATGAAGAAAATGTAATTACTACTAAAACATACATGCCGATGTCATAGACAGAGTCACACTCTCACAGTCGCAATTGCATAGGATATGTTTCCATTGTTTCCTGACAATTAATTTTTTTAAACTCATACTCTATTCTACATGTTTTGTGTAGCTGGCATTTTTTAAATTTTATAGAAAAACTGAACAGTTCTGCTACACCTTAATGGATGAAATGGATATTTTTACTACGAACGAGTAGGAGTAATTATAATAACACACGTTAGGAAAATATCACTTTCTTTATCTTTAACAATTGGAGTATGTGCTTGCATGCTTTGCACACAGGAAGTTTGTGCTTTAATAGATATAACTATAATACTGTTCTTACAAGGGCAGTTATTTTCTAATGTAAATATGCTTGTCATTGTAGCAAAGTTTAAGTACCTAATTATGACATCCGAGCTCGGAAAGTTAAGAAACAAATGAAGTAAAGTCATATTGCAAGCGTTGTAGGTGTTTTTAAGTGATACGTCAACTTTTTTAAATGGTTAAGTTAAATGCAATAATCATCTACTCATTTCTTTACAGCATTCTTTAGAAAATTTTGATAAAAAAATTGACAACTGTGACACGAGATAGTTTAAAAAGAAATCTTACAATTAGTTTTGCTTATGCACAACATTTCCCCCAACCCTTCCGCCCATTCCTCTCTTTGCTGTGATCTACATTATTTATTGGATCTCTACTTCATCTACACTACCTCTTGATTTTCACTATTTAAATTTAATTAATCAAGAGATATCGTATTTGTCAATTATTTTAAATATTGTCAAATGTTGTCAAATGAGTATAAATTAAACTTTTCAATAAGTTTGTAACATTATTTAATTATTATAATTATTTAAGTACGGAAATTATTTTAATTTAATTTCTCAGTTAATTTATCAAATTAAAAACGCTGACAAATTAATAATTTAGTGCGATAGAATTACCTGAATTTGTCGGTTCCGATAAATATAATCCGATTGGAAATACACTGTTACAAAACCATAAGGAGAAACGAAATGACTATATAATATCTTGGTCAAGATTAAAAATTATATGCACTGAAGATCTAGAGCTTCAAATCGACACTCAACTCAAACTCTCAAACTTCTGAGATGAAGCTAGGAACTACACTAATAATAAAACTTAAAACTACATATTACTCAATTGTACTTAATGAAAATGAAAGTGAAAATGGATATCTTACATGTGATCATAGATGTGTTGAGGTGGGCTAAAGATAAAAGCTTGCTCTAAGGTCGCCGATTCATGAACAAATGTACCAAATGAAAGTAAAATGAAACCTGTATGAATTTATGAGTCTGAAACACTAACACACAATCACACAACACAAGACCTAATGCTCAATTGAAAAAATTTCACCCGAGTTCATTTTCTTTTTATATCATTTTATGCAAGAGTAGACATACGCACACCTACAACATATGCAGCCACAACATTTCTTAGGTGATAGTCAACCCTACTTAGGAGCCATTATTCTCAAATTTAAAACTTAGTAATTGTGAGCTTACAAGTTACCTGTCTTCCATGTGAATGTAGTTCAATCCCTCTTGGATATATTCATATTTCATATTGCACTTTCCTTGTTTTCCTTAACATGGTTAAGATTAGACTTGATTAGAAATTATTATATGCACTCTCCTGTAGAATATAATTGCTAGTTTTATTTACCTTTGTTGTCTCTTACATTGGGTGATTGTCCAACTCAAACCAAGTGCATTAATCACCCTGCACAAAGTTTGTCATTCTAGAGAATGAAGACGAAGAAATTGGCTTGAACATGACAATTAGGGATCAGTGGCTACGAACTATACATTTTAATTGTAACATATTTAATTGTATTTAGAAAAGTGTGAGAGCAGGCCAGGCACATCAAAATCATGAACAGATGATACGAGATATTCTTTAGTTTTACGACATGCAACAAAGACTACATTACGGCAATATGTTCTAGAGAGTGTTTCTTCAAAGTAATTTACACTTGAAAGGAAAATTATGAGGCTGAGATCAAGAGGAGGCGTGAATCGGCGAATCTGAGTATTTTCTATCTAGTAATTAACTCTCTGCTTACTTAATTATTGATCAAATGAAAAATGCTGACTTGGATTAAAAAAAACAATGACTACAAATGATCGAGATCATTTTGGTATGGTGGGCGATACGATATAGTTCCATTGAGATTTAATTGTTAATTCCATTTCTTCTAAAGCTTTTAATATTTATCTCTTACGTAATCTAATCGTAAGGAATTTCATGCATTCAGTAACCAACAACGGCTATTAAATCGATTCTAAGATCAAATGAATAGGTTTTGAGAAAGCATACAAATATTAATTTACTAAATCCCTTACGGCCACACATTCAAATAGATATTGCCAATTAGATATGAAAATAATGGCTATCTATTCCCTTGCAATTAGAAGTGATGGTCTGTGTCAGTTCTCTAACGTATGGCCAATCCAGCAATAATGGTGAGTATGTGACTGTGATTGACAGACCTACGGATTTGGTTAGGCAACTCATTGGGCCAGAAACAAAAATCATATCTCCGATTGAATTTAATTCTTCTTCAGTTTCTATTTCTTGTTTCGATATTGCCACACAATATTTATGCTTACAAACATTTACCAATTTAATTAATACATACGAGTCACCTAACTACATTGTCCATCGCATACTATACTATTTATTGTACACGGTCTCGGTAAATAATGATATTTTAAATTTAAAAAATACTGACTAGTACCTAAACATTAATTTTAAATTGTTTATTTCAACAACAAAGTTTTGGTAAAAATAGAAGCCTCTAAATATAAAATAAAGATTCGAATAACGAGGACAATAACATAAAACTATAATTTAAACGCCTTCAACAACAAATAAGATAGGGCAGACATGAGTCCTTTTACTATCAGTAATTTAGAGATTTATACTATTAAGTGTCAAATTTTGTTGTTGTACGCAATCAGATATCCCCTTCGCTGAAATCTGATACCACTTTGACTTTGAATTGCATTTAATTGTTTGACCTCTAAGTACAGAAGAAGCAGGATGTTGACATAAAAAGTGACGGACCTGATTAAGTGAAAACAATTTACTAGTGCAGATGGAAATCCTCAAAATGCAATTGTTATAACCTTGCCTTTCTTCTCTAAGGAGGTTGAAGATGAATGGAAGTAGCATTTTATCGCAAGAAAAGAAACTTTTTCAAATAAACATGCACACACAGCATTTGAAAATCAAAATAAATGTCATCTTTAAAAAACTTTAGAAGATTTCTGATTCTCAGAACCAAGATTGAGAGTCGCGTGACACACGAGCTCTGTTATGCTACTTGATGTTGGAAGTTCAGCTATAATATTAAATTGAGAATGAATATCGTGACACACAAGTACATAATGAGAAAGAAATCTCTCTCTCTTTGACAGAGAGGCAGCATCTTTGTCGAACCAAATCGATAACTCTTCAATTTCTTGGTTACAGAAAGAGTTCTAGAAATTGTATCGTATCTAGTATCTTGATAGATTCCAGAAGTAAATCGAATGAAATAATGTCAATGAAAAAAATTAATTGCACCTTGCGACGGTCATGGATACTTTCTTATTTTCGATAAATATGAACTGATACAAAATGTTGCGCATACCTTGCCTTACCGAGAGCGAGAGGGAGGGGAGGGGGTATATGGATGAAGACTATGAAGAGTACTGTAATTTAATTTAAGTACACTGACTTTAACTTGCTGTTTTATTGTAGAATTTTAAAGAGATGTAAATGCCTATAAGCTAATCCAGGGCACTACTTATTATTTTCAAAGTGCATGGGAAACTCGTAGAAATAAGATTGTAATAGACATAAATGTAAGACCATTATAGTCCAAAAATGCAAATAAAACGCTCAAATTTTTCCCATCCGGCTCCCGTAGCTTCAGTTTCACGATCTGAATACTCTTTAATGTCAGGAGCATTTAGTGCCTTCAAGTAAAACGTTGAATTTAGATTCACAAAGACAAAGCGCTCAGGACTAAGAAAGTCATCAAGATGGATTTAAACTTAAACCCAAGCAAACTGTCTTGCTTTACGATTCTCGAAAATTTAGACAACTGTGTCACAATGTCACTCTCTCACAAAGCCAATCCAGGTATGACAGTAATAAGGGGAGAGAGATAGGGAGTTAGAGATTACTTACTGTGACATTGTCCTCAGCCCATGATTTATTTCGATTCCTGTACTCTAGAATCTGTTGACTGTACTATTCATTTATCTGTAGTGGCGGACTTGCATAATTGTGAGAAAACTTAAGCGTTCTAGATCGGCAAGCACCAGCATTAGCCCTACAAATTACATATGATGCATACGCTTGTTCTAATGTGCAAAGGCGGAGAAAAACATTAAGTTATGAATTAGGTGAACTTGGAGGTACAAATTACTGCATTTAGCGTTGCTCTTGAAACAAAAGGGATTTAACCATTGTTTTTCTGCACTTATAATCCTTGTAATCTACCATTTCTGAAAACAGTACGATTTACGGCTCTGAATTCTGATTGTTCATTGTCACTATGTGAGGTTTAAAGAGCATAGCATCAGGAATGGATGAGTTTAGAGCATTTGATGATGACTTTGACAAGAAAAGAAAGCTTATCCTAATTTTGCAACACTATCGACCGTGAATCTTCCATGGACTACGCCTACAATTTGTTTCTGTAACAAAGGTTTGATCATTCGAAAGTGTATGATTTTCATCTTATTTTCCAACGCTCATTATTAACAAACGCACCGAAGACTACAATTTCTATTTCGAATCCACTTAACAAACACTAATTAGGGGAAACATCTCGACATAAATGCATTTACAACAATTACATTATAAATTCTTAGTTTAATACAAAAATAAAATAAAGGGGCTAAATAAAAATTGGACAAGCTTTTTGGAAATTTCCTACCATAGTTGAGGAATTTGTGGCATTAGGATGGAAATCAGTATACAAAAAACTGGGAGAACTTCAAAGCGAATTATAATCTGTTGTCACTGTTATAGTAATAGTACAACTGACAGAATGAAAGATTACCACCATCAGCGGTTCCCAGATTTTAGATCCCATGCAGGGAAGATATTTTGCCAAGACAGATTGGTCAGTGATTTCATTTTATCGTTTCAAGGTTTCAAGGTAACGCGTAACGCTGTTAGGAAACTAGGAAGAGGAATTTTAATAATATTATTTGTACTATTTACGTAATAGCTGAACACATCAGGGTGTGAAAAAAACATTAATAAACATCACATCATCGTTCTCATGGGTCTAAACAAATTGGTATGACAAATGACCATCACTATTCAAATGTCAACTATTGTAATACGCTGAAAGGCGGGGGATCGGTTCATTGTCCCCATGGCTCTGTATAAGTTAGACTAAATGAATACTTGCATAAAAACATCCCACACAATCTTAGAAGTATAAACTCGGTGAACTTTTTTTCTAGAATTAAGAGCACAAAAATCACGGATGGCCTAGGAGGTACAAGCAGGCTCCTTAATATGCAGATGAGAAATTAGTGCATTCCGTTCAAAACCAGGGTAGTGCACCTTTTTATAAATCGTGACTAAATATGCAACTAATGGTGATCATAAAGTATATAACCCTGTGTTTCGAACGGTACAATTAGCCATAAAACCATATGCACGAGATGGTGAAATCCGATGCATACGAAGGAAGTATGATTTGCAAATTTTTTCTCAGAAATGAATTAAAAAATAAAATTTGTGTCTCTACACTCTGACTTATCAAAACGACTGCAGTACTTGAAGAAATAAGTATTCTCAGGAGTTATAAAAACTTACCAATTAATTTTACGATAACAATCACACAGTTAAAGCTTAGATTTTGAAAAAAGTGCTCTACTTTAAATCAACAGAGATTTAAACGCGGCTTTAAAATTCTTTATAAATTTAAAAAAGCAATCTGCTTTATTAAATAATCTCCAAACAGCATTTTTTTCCTTGAAAAAGAAATAACAAAAGTCGTGCTCTCAAAATCGCTCAATCGGATTATGAATGTTGACGCCTATATGGGGACCTATTTTACATATTTATACAGCAGAAATAACCAGAACAAAACCAAAAAGTCAGCAGTGGACCATGAAGATGGAATCTAAATATTTTGACCTGAAACCCATTTAACACTCCACACTTTTTACCTCTGCATTTCCTAAACTGCGTTAATATGGAACAATTACGCACTAAATTTAGAGCTATAAAGTTTTTAACAACATAACGACAACTAATGAAGTGTTGCTCTTTCTGTCTCTCCACATCACTCCCAGTTATAGTTCTTTCCTAGGTTAAGAAACACGAAGAGCTTATCACAGGGAACAGTGTTCTGCAGATACAGTTTAAGTCTAGAACTTGCTACGCCATAGCATTTCGTAGGATAAACAGTTATATGGAGTACGACATTTAATTATGTCTGGTCGTACTAGCTGATAACTATTCAAGGATAAAAGGATGGTAATTTTCGTCATCCTGATCTAAAAAAAAATTTGTCGCAGGGTTAACTGCTTACATTTTTTCCCCTCTCTTTAAGGATCTGACCGTTTTAAAACATATACTATTCAAATCAAAAGGCTAAATTCGCTGCTAATATATATTTCGCTTATTGCACTGTTCACTGTTCTGTTATTCGCCATTTACAAGTCATTCTTCCTGTTGATGACATTTAAACTCCTTTTTTGTCGTCTGCATTTCTTACAATGAACTTTCTTAGACATCTCTTCGTCGAATGGCTAAAGATTAGATCTGACAAGTCATTTATAGGTTAAGTGCGAAGACTATAGTCATTAGTTCTTCATTTACTGGCTTTAATTTTAACTAATAGATTATTAGTAATAGTATTTGTAATATTTAGAATAAAATAATATAGATCAATGACTCTTAATATATTTGATACGAGACCATTCAAACTTATTGTACCTGCGAACTTTCTTTGGGTGGATTCTTGGTAGCAAATATGTTTTTAATAAAAAATATTCAAGTTAAATTAACTTGCACGAAATTATCTCTACCACCCTTGGTATGGGGAAGGGAAAAGTACCATGATTAAAATGTGTTAGAATTTTTCTAAAGCGACTGGTCTATCTAGATTAACAGAAGAGACATAAGTCACGAAATCCACTTGAAAGCTTAATGATTCGTGTCATCTCAAATCCTTTTTGATTTCACTTGGTTAATTGCCAACTGTCGAGTGTCAGAAAATACTTTTGATGGTGGGTTAAATCAGTTCAAAAATGAGTTCATAGAAAGGTGCACTCTTCAGTTACAATAACCCTTGAAAAGCAAGGATCTTGAACCAAAAAAGTAATAAAGACAATGACATGACAATAAAACACCCAATGAAAAATCAAGCAGGAAAGCAAAGCAGAAGCCCTCGTCTCAAGTGAATGGCTCTCGAAAATTATTACTTTTTTAAGGTAAAGCCATACTAAAGCTAAGCCTCTTAAAAATATAAATTTCATAGAAATATAAAATAATATAGCCTTATACTGAACCAAGATTACCAAAAGATCCCAGTTGTATCGGAAGTGATGCTTACTCTAGCGTTGTAAAATTTCTGTATTGTTGCTTTTCATTCCATCCATTGGAACATAAATTATAGTGTTGTTGGACCTCATTTTTCACTCATAGAACTCAGTTTCTCTACTGTAATAATAGATCTTCTTGTGTGTATCAAATTATTTGGAGGAGTAAATGTCAAGGTTATTTAAACTGACAATTCTCTGAAGATCTTGAGTACTGCAGATTCTCTATGTAGGCAAGAATAAATACAGAAGGGGATTAATTCTCCAGGTGTGACGGAATGCGACAGGGATCAGTTCCTATGCATTGGATCTATAAACCAGGGCACCTGCCACTTTTTCAGACCTCTCTTGTATACAACTAAATCCTTGTATGCAAAGATACCTACAACCACTTTACTACCTTTGACTCATCTTCTGAATACTAAAGCTAATATAGCAAATAATTTGTACAAATCCTCTAAACGTGAATCTTTTCCACGAATGCAGAGTTGAGAACCTATAGCCTAGCTTTTACTTTACCTTAACACTAACACTTCTAATCAGTTCTGTTGGAGTCGTCCGCCTCATCTTCTTGTACACGAGGGCCATCCTCTTCCTCCTTAATCGACAATTACCTCCACATTAAGATTACGGGAGCAAGTAACTTCTTCCTCATTGCCTTTTTGTCAAGACACAGAATCTCATCAGCTCTACTCATCCTCTCTTACAAATATAAACAATCACAGAGTCATTCAGTTTACTTTAACTGTTAGTTTTGCAAACTTCTTCAATGGAATATAACGTTGCCGGATAGCTACGCAGATTTTTACTACAAAAGGAGAAAAAAATCGGCGGATCAGAAATCGTGTCTTTCTTAGTGAGTTCTTACCTTGAAAGAAGACTGTGCTACTGTAACCTGTAACCCGTGCAGACTTTGATTGGAAAACAATTTATTATGTGTTGGTAGTGATGGGTAAATATGTCTCCGTGTCTCAAATTATAACTAATCTATTACTCTGCATAAGTAGAACCATTACTTCTTACTTCTATGAACACAGTGATTAAGACTAATATATCATCGTTTTCAGTCATTAATTTAACCTTGTGTAGAATGTTTGAGACTGATCATCTGGTAGCTTTTAGAATCAGGACGGATTTTTTTTAACAAATAATTGACAGTTGACAGTAAATATTTATAAATCTAAATATACGAATAAACGCAAAGATTTTGTTTCAAATAAGTCAGAAATTGATTTTTAGTTCAACCAATCAATAAATCTCTATGCTTTGTAGTTTGTGTTGAGGAAAACAAAATTGAACCATAATCTGACTTAAAGAAACAGAATAATGTGATTTACGTATTAGCTATGAAAATTTCCTCTTGACTTTTTCCATTTGATTGGCAAGAAGGATAAAACATTTGTTTTATAAGTTGTATGAAAATCATGTCATATTGTTTTGTATAGGTGAAATCGATTTTAGATTTCATATGAATTTAATTACAACAAACATATGTGCTAGTAATTGTAAATGGTGTTTCACTCCATACAAGAAAGTGTTTATTAAACCAGTAACGCATGAAATTTCACCCTTCACCCTTGAACCTCAGGCAAGACGTGTGATAGAGACATTAAACAATAATATACAACGTACACGATATCAATGGAACATGCCATCGATAACGTATGCAACTTCTTGATTTAAAAGCGATTTTAATTCACACTAACGAGATTCAAAATTAGTTTACCTCTGCACACAATGCGAGATGAATGAGGCCTTAGGCCTATTGCCAACAGTCGGCATTTGTATTTGTATACAGTTTATTAGATCCTGAATGAGTTGAACATAATAGGTTGTTGTCAACTTATGCAAATAAGTCCTTAAATCTTCATCATCTTTCGGCTCAAACTTTTCTTTTTCTCGAAAAGTAGGTTAGAGTTAATTGAGATCAAAGATTGTTAAAAGAGAGGGTGAAGTACAATTTCTCATGGTATGATACTAGGATAACGATGGAATTAAAAGAAGAGCCTAGCTATTTAATTTAAATTGAGCCAGATTCTCACATAGGAGAAAAGCCTTGCACTCCATTTTCAAAGGGATAACTAGGTATCTAGATTGTAGTAGTTGCATAGTTAATAATATCATGCATAGAAATCAATGTCAGTGTCAAAGATTAGAAACTCTGAAGATGACAAGGCAAATACTTAAAAGATTATACAGATGATGAAACAAAGGGGATTTTCCTTGAATCGTTGATCTCCAACAGTTTTCATTTTATTTTCCAGGTTGACGATCAACCAAGGGGAAACGGAATATTGAAGATACAAGTAAAACGCGTCTTCCTTCGTGGCGTGGCATCGCATCACTACCAATTGTCATCTTATTGCACCTGGTTACAAACTTTGTCACTCTTGGTCTTCTAGAAGCAAATGCATTTAAGCATAACGGGTGCCTCTGCCTTCATATTTTGTTAACCAACACTCTTTCGAGACAAAGACGAAAAGACAAACAACTAGGAGATAAATCATCATGTCTACAACGGATTTATCTACCCGTGTCTTGTTAACTGTTTTACTTCTCGGGCCTATGCGAGGCTTGTGTCATTTACAACGAGACCAAGGTAAGGATAATTGGGCAAGGACGGGAGAAATCAAAAGCGACGAGGCAGAAACCAGACTGCTATCTTCAATTGAGGAACCTGGAATCCTTTTGCCTCCAGAGGACAGATACAACTTTGTTGGGGAGGACTCACCGGAAACTCAGGAATCAACATGGAGGAATTCTCGAGGTTCTCAATTTCCTGCCACAACTATAATTTCTACAAATTCTTACTCCATTCGGCCAGGAGGAGGTTCATCCTCAACATCTGGTTCTGGATCCTCCGTTTTCGTAAATGCAAAACCCTTGACGATTGTTGCAACTGGAACTGGTTACAAAGGCCAACCACAGTCGCCGTTTTCCAACTCTAAAGACAGTTATGACTCTCCAAATTCTAAAAACAAAGATAAATCTACCTTTTATGTAAAAAATAACTGCTATGGTTCAAGATGTCCAACAACATCGAATAAACAAGATTATGACGATGAGAATAAAAGCTATCACTACATAATGAATAAGGATGTAAAGCACAAGTTGAAAAGGTACGATGAAAGCCCTCTGAGAAGAAATGGGGAACATGAGGACTCTCCACTTGAACATCATATGACATTAAGTTTGCCATTTCGAGTTGAACCTGCAGTGTCACAAAAGGATCTTCAGTACCCATACCGTTTTCCTAATCAAAACCGTAACAATCGAAGAGTCTCTAGAACAACAACAACAACACCGGGTTGGGTCAAACTTCAACCAATATTCCCTGAACAGTATGACATATTTTCCTTAAAATCTAACAGAAGTCATGGCCATAACCTCGAGCGGCAGCAAGAAATGGCACAGAATTACCAATTTTCTACCCGCCTTGGAGTGGAATTGAATCCGGAAAGTTTTGCAGACCGTTGGGGCTGGGGTAGTGAAAAGCATCACAACCATCAAGACAAAGGAAGTGGATCAAGATTACCAAGTTGGCTTCAAGAAATTCACAGTACTTTACAAGGAGGACCAACAAGGGACTCAGACAATAAGAACTGGGTGAAGTTGGACCCCATACCGGTGGCTGGTGTCTCAATTTCTAAATGGGTGCCTAAAGGAACTTCATCATCTGAGCTTCCTTCAACTAACTGGCCCACAAGAGATCATAGACCACATTCCAGTGGCAGTAGCTTTAATAGTAATCCTAATAATTACGCTAACAATAATCAATGGTATGATCACATTGATAACAATAATAAGTTTAGTGCACCCACTTACATCCCAATACCAGTACAAGTACAACCCCATAGCGGTTGGGGTTCTAACAAGCCAAGTCATCAGCAATCCTCCTCCTCATGGGACAGAGCACCGACAAACCAATGGAATGAAGTAATTTACCCAGACGGTCCAACTTCTGCTACCGTAAGTTGGCAGCATGACAAAGATTTGTCGAAATATCCATCTTCCTTTCCAATCTCAACCCCATCGTCCCTTTCTTCATCATGGCCTTCTGATCACGTCCGCCGACCAGCAACTGGATCTTGGTCAGCCGACAAAGAAAGAGGTAGACCTCAATTCGTCAGCCAACCTTATGGAGGTAATCGTAGACAAGGGTCGAATTCTTACCCCGATAGACAAACTAATGAGAACGATTCTCGATGGGTTCTAGTCTCGAACAGTCGTAAAGTATCTGTATCTCCTTCAGAGTCACAAAGACATCCATCTTCCCATGAATACAACGATGCATCCAACTACCGGCCAGGATTTGATAAATATGCTGACTTTCCATTTTATTATGAAAATCCACACAGCAACAGAGTTGGAAAGGATGTGAAGCGGAAATTTAAAAGCGGCCTTTCAACTTCAAAAACCGAAACAAGAAATCAAGATGACGCCTTTAACAAAATCAATGCAACTTTGTCCAGCTTAACTCCCGTACTTTCGATGCGTGGTTCAACTATCCGACCTCCTGATATGACTAAGATCCGATCATCAACCACTAATAAGCCTAAGCGATTACCAGCATTCATGAAGCCTTATGCAGGGGATGGGAGAGCCGTCGCACAGGCTGGGAATAATAACACACATGGCCAATATGATAACCTCGGTGTCACTGCACCATCTCGAAACGTTAGAAGGGGCTTGAATATCAATCCAGTCTACGCTGCAGTGGGGGCTGGTATGATCCCAGCAACTATGGCCGCTGTTCTCCCCATGATGTTGGGAAGAAAACGACGAGATGTCCTTGATTTAAAAATGAATTCACATAGTTTGCCAAAACTACATCGACAAGATAAGGAGACATTGACACCTTTAATATTTCTGGACTACGACTCCTACGCTAGAACACCTTTTCTGATTTCAAAAGTTTACGGCAGTGATTCTAAGAATTCTGTGGGAGGAAAATATCTGCACAAGACTTAATTTATATGCTATTGTTTTATGAAGAATTTCATTTTATACTATTACAGACTACAGTAATAACGTTAAAAGTTGAAATACCAAAAAGTATGTAAATGTAAATATGAATGTTTTATTATCTGGATATCTCACAATCACTGTGGGATAAGTCGGATAAGTTATGTCAAACTCTTCATAATATTTTTATAGTAATTTAAACATTGCCAGAGTAGCCACCTGTCGTTAAAGCTTATCTTATACAATTGATGGATGGATTAAAATACCGGGACGTTAATATCTGAATTCAGTATTTTTAAGATATGAGTAGATTAGATACTACACTGTGTGTAGCCTAAATATTCTAGGACTGTTTTAAATTATAAGGAAGATGTATTAATTGTTTCTCACTATTTTAGATCCATTTATAAATACTTGTTTTACGCAATTAAATTATGATAATTTATATCGCTCTGTGTTGCATAGATGTGTAAGAGTAAGGTAGTCCAGTGATTTAGTTGAATAACTTGATGAATATCATGAAAAAAGATTTTTGTACGTTTTATGTCATTACAAATATATATTAAAGATTATGCTGGTACTGAACTGAAACTCAACCCATGTTTTTATATTAACACATAATACGTTAGAATATATTACAACTTACTGTGAAACGTGTGTACGTTATGATGATTCAAAATAACATCAACATATTGTTGATCAGTCATACAATTAGAAATTATGCATGGATCACTACAAAAAGAATTTAATATTGATCTAAACTTCAAAATGTTGAGAGAAAACCTAAAATACGGATTTTATTTAAATACTACAAAATATACAACACATCAACCGACTCATAATTTAATACTACTTACAACTATTTAAAATAAGTCCATGATCATCAGATCATCAGATTGCAGACTTTGGAATCCAAAATCTAACGAGGGACGACATCGTAGTCTTATTTAGCAAATTTTACTGAATAAGCACAGTAGAGTATTCTTCTTTCAAATATTCATTCGATCTGATCGCAAACAGAATTTATCGGTGTGCCAATTAATTCAGAGCGCTTCTGGTACCTATACAAATCTTACCAATATGAAAATGCTGAAGAAAAATAATTTACTGCGCATTAATTTTCAGCTCTGCATTTTTGGAAGATGAAAGAGGTTCTTCACAAATAATTTATGCTCACTACACAAAATATTCTTCATTTAAAAATAGAAATGGAAGATAATCAAATTACAAGTGACAGGATGCATAATTTTTAGTTTCAAACTACTGAAAACATCAACTAGCCACCAGGTAAATCTCGTAAATTTGATGTCCAATTATACGCTCAAATGTAATAAAACATTCGAAATTACAGTAAGATAATTCCAAGAATCTTCCCCTTTGTCAAGTTGTATCAATATTTGATGTATAAAACACAGGGCAATCTATTGGATTTAATTCATGGGAACTTTTAGAGAGGAATGCAATTTAATGTGTGCTTACCCAGATTTAGTTTTGAAACTGTGTCAAATCTCAAATAGCCATTTGAATTTATTCTCATTCGGAGTGAGGCTAATCTGGCATGTGAAGTGGATCCTTCACTACTGCTCATTCATCTTCATTCAGATGTTTAAAAACAAGTTATTCATCATTCTTTGGACTTCAATCAACAGGGAAGAATCAAGAACCCTGCCGTTATCTGTATTACAACTTTCGATACCATATAATTATGAATATACCATTGCTAGTATTGTTATTATTAATGCATTCAGACTTCCTCTGTGGTTATATTTGAAATAGCTCCACTTGAAATATTTAAAGGATTTTGAACTCAATATTGAATTTAAATTAATTTCACTATGTCGGAGTTTTGCTAAAAATTCGTTACGAAGAAATGTTTAGAGGGAGTACAAAAATTATTAGCTGGGTGCACCAGTCCTGATAAATGAATGTACTGATTCGAATATACAAAGGAATATATAGGAATTTTAGACAATTGACTTTGAAATCCTTTTACCCAAAAACTTTTAACAATTTCTATTTTCGTCTTATAAGGGGATTCTGTAAGCATCTAATTACTTTTCTTAAGTATACAATCAAGTAGAACTTCAAGTCAATTTCACGCGATTTTAATATATTTAGAATTAACGTTAACCTCAAAGCATATTATTTAGCTTAGTTTCATAAATTCAGCCTTTATGTCTTAATTCTTAGCTTATATGTATAGTATAAGAAAAACCCAGGGATTTATTATTCATCGTAATTTCAATCAAAGTCTACTCATCCATCAAATTTATTTATTCACCTTGAAAATACGAAATGCTTTCCATTTGAATATATTTTAGATGTTCAAAGAATACAATTGTAGTTTTAGGTCATTTCTGCATGCTAATAATTTTCAAAATAAACAAATGGTAAAAGATTGGACCATAAAAATGGCCAACGGTGTGAAATTGCTAAATAGCTTCAATTCCTCCCAAGAAAAATATGCTTTCATATGATGGGTGCACCACGGGTGTCTAAAAGTGCATGTATTAATAAATTTACATTTAATTTGAAATCGCCTACTGTGACCACTTTTCACTTTGTGAGTTGTAATTTTTCATCATATGGTTTGGATTTTATGGAATTTATTTTTAAGATATTCTAGGTCAAGCACATTTTATGCAAACGAATGAACAAACTGGCAAGTTCTATTTTGCTCCTGAACAGTCCAAGCTAAATTTAATCTCATTTGTAATTTGCTAAAATCATAACTAGCAATTTAGCCAAACAGATTCAGTTCATAATGCCACATGCTTTTCTCAAATTGCTTTGATGAATCGGGATACAGCTAGTTACAATAAAGTCTTCGATTATCAACGACACAGTACTACCATAAATAGATTCAGGCAATTAGCAGGAATATTTATACACTACATTCAAGTGTGAAACACGTTGAGTAGTGTTAGTATCCCAATTAAGCTTGATTAATGGTGCGCGACAACCTGCAGCATCAATCACTCAATTCAGAAGTGATAAACATATATTTTGTTTCGAATAACAATGGCATGGAAAATTAATTTCACACGACGCAAGTATATCTACACTTAAGTCTTTGAAAAAGAATTCCTAAGCACTGAGATTAAATGAGTTCTGGGTACGGATAGTGGATCGAAGTAGTAGTACTAAGCCAAGTAATTCAAATTAGTATGTGGTCTTTGAAACCTCTACAAAAAAGTGTGAAAATCAGCCGATGAATCTAGAAAAGCGAAAAGAGACCGCAGCTAGATTTAATATAATAACTCTATTTCTAGAAGATGATTCCATTCTTATTATTTTCTGGCGGAGTGTAAGAAGTCATGTTGATTTCTGTAAAAATTAATCCGCGACCGCTTTTAAACGGCTAGAAGCTGAAAGCCTGAAAAAAAGTTGAAGAATGAATTTGTACTGAAATGAAAATAATGGCAGTGTCATTATAAAGCCTCCAATAGTTGTCATCAGAAGATGAGCTTAAAAGACTGGTGAGCAATTTTAGTATCCAAATCGGACATACATTGACACACATATTTCTCTCATGTCCTCAAACCTTCATTTATGTTCCAAAATTGCTTATTCTATTATAATGTTCTGTGTGAATATTAATAAACGCATAGTGGAAAATAAAAGCCCAACACTATTTGTTTGAAGATCAAAATACATCGCTAAATCCTAAATATGTTGCAGGAAAGGTCTATTAACATTCTATTAATACTGAATTTTAGAATAAACGACAATAATTAATTGAGAACTAATGCTTGATTTCTAAACTAAATTTCTAAACCGATTAGTTTTCTGCATCTCAGCACTTTACCATTTCTTCATTTGTTCATATTGAGTCTGCATATTTCATCTTCAATACTGACTCATAACAATACATGGTTAGTCTAATTTTGATGAAAATTAAACTGCATTCCTCATAAAACTACCTTCTACAGCCGAAGTAGTCATGGCCATCTGTTGAAGCAATTTAATCGAATCATGGAAGAAAGGAAGTCAGAAACAAAAATGAAATGAAATTTAATTTGCGCTTGGTTCACTTCATTCAGAAATCTCATCAACCAACGCCACTTGCACCACATAAGGTTAAGGAGTTGGTCAGTCAAGCAGGGGATAAATAAATAAAAGTGTTGAAATAAGAAAATAGACAAAGCGTAACACCAAACATGCATGAGAATGTAGCTGATAGTGATGCATCTACCAATTATTGACTCACAATACCCGTGTCCCGTTATGAGCCTCTCAAAAAAGTTCCTCTTTTAAGCGTGATCATCCAACTGGGGCTAACAAAAGCACGGCGTTTTTTTTGCTTACACCACCCTATATTTTCATGAATTTGATTGCTTAGGTCGTCTTCAGTAGGTTAAGAACCAGAAGATCAACAGACGGGACAAGAATAGCCCAATGTAATCTTAATTCTATGTTCGAATTAAGAGGATCCTAGCTAATGTATTCTCAGGTATATCAAAACTGATCATCAGTAATCGTCCACCAGTCCTAAGTCTGAGATCCCATGCCCACTTCAACACCACCAAAAGCTAGCATCATCTTATTCGCATTAACATCTTGCCTGTGGTGGACATCAAAATTTAGAACCCATCAGAGGACAAGAATTGTAGGAAATAGACAACACCTACTTCAAATCCTCTGATTACATTTATACACCAATCTCCCTGTCCCAGAAAATATTTCCCACCCCGTTATAGGAATTCTTTCACCGAAGTTATATAAGGCGAATAGAATCACGAGGGGTGCTTGCAGTTTAGGATTAACGCTTAAACAAGGTAGAGCTACCTGGTATCAAGCCATTCGATTTTTCAGGAATTTAAAAAGTAGACTCGGTTACACTGTTTTTACAGCAGTTCAGTTTGATTATTTAAATTCATGGATTAGTTTATTGCAGCGCTAGGGTATTAAATTAGAGTGGTGAATATTAGTAAACCAGTGAAGAGTGGATTATCTGAAAATATTTTATTTCATCCCTATTTGGGTCTATCTACAGTGTCATAATGCGTGTCCCTAAGCATTTACTTTTCATTTCCGTGCTGTGCCTAGGAATATCACTGGATTTCGTGCATACCAAAAGTATTACCCGTGAGTCTATATATATATTTTTACGTTGTAATTTCTTTGTCTTAATGAATTCAAAATAAAACAACCCTGTAGATTTGATTTGTAGTTGAATTTTTTAAATGGAAAGAGTATTAAATTATTAATGTTAGCATTGCACTGTTTTCAGCGACGGTAGCGGATCAAGAAATCTCAGAAATTCTTCCCACAGGGGCACTGGAATCACAAAAATCAGTCCTTGGGGACCCTAGACGAGTTGTGACTTCATGGAATGAGGATGGAACATGGAAAGGAGCTGCAAGACTTCCTTCGTCATCCCAAACTGGAGGGAACGATCACAGCAGGTACAAAATTAGTCGAGACGGTAGTTTATCTATTGTAGTAGAAGGGCAAAATAATCAACACAATTACGACCACAACCTAAAGACGACAAACAAAGAGCATCGTGAGTCCCCGTTCATAAGTCAGGATACTCCATACAATCGAAATCTTGCACCAACAGAGCTCCGATCTTTTTCTGTGGTTTTGTCGGATGTTGACGTAGTTGGAAACTATGATGAGCCAAATGCACCAAAGGATTCATATTCAGAATCCGGTGTCTCAAGCTATAATATACATTCGAGCAGTATTCATCGAATGAATGCTTCGTGGAAATTAAATCCTGGTAGAAATGCATCGCCCACGTCGAACGAGCTTCTGAAATTTTTGTCAGCCTTCTCAACTAATGAGAATTCCACGCTCGTCAATCCCAATCACAGGCAGTATCAGAAAAAGCTACCAGACTTTGCTCCTGAAATTACAGCTTATGAGATAAGTGCAGATCATCCCAAGAATGAATCTGTTGTTGGTGACCCAGATTTACCCCCATTTACTACATGGTTTGAGACATCACGAAATATTCAAAATGACAATGAGACAACAGATACAAATGACACATCTACTGCTAGTGTCAGTGATGTCGAATTTTATAAGAATCCGACAAAACAGGTCGTAATTCCACTTCAAGACTTACTCTCGGCTTTGAAAAAACTTAATGAGACTTCTGAGGATGATAAAAGATCAGCTAGAGGTATTATTTTAGGTACGGATGACAGGTATAATGATGGAAAGAACATTGCCACGGATTTATATGGCATTTTCGACAAAGTAAATGACACAGCTAAATCATATGCTACAACAGAAGCTCAAAATTTACAAGCAGATGAGGAATTTACTGAATTACCTCAGCATTTTGAAGTCAGACCGTCTGGGACAGAAAAAATGATAAAGATTACAGATTCACAGCCAACAGCAACATATCTAAAGAAATTAATATCGAATCTTATAAAATCTGATGGTGGCAATATGGACGAAAAAAATGGGGCTGAAATCGTAAACATTCTCGTCAGCCCGAATATTGATGACGGGGATGATGAAAATTTCGGCACTCATCAAAGTCAAAAAGTTCTCTTCCTGAAAACCCCTGATGTGAAGAAACTGCTTGAAACCACGTTATCAGATCCTTCTGCGAGTGAAGCTGCTCAAAAAATTGCAGCGGCTCTGCACGTACCCTCAATTAATGATCGTGGCTTTAATTATTTCGGTAGTGGTAATAAACCTGATCCAAAAGATCTGAACAATATCGGAACGCCTGATGGATTTCCTCTCACTGGTTCCGGCTTTCTTAACCTACACCATCCTAACTTGCAATTTCATCAAGCTCTGCACCACCTCGTAGCTAATGGCTCTGCCCCGACAAGAATCTCTGCAACAACAAAAACCAACGTCATTAATATATTTGTTATCAACTACAATAGCTCTCCCAATCAAAATCAAGGGATGCATGGAATTAATAATTTAATTTCTAACGGAATGAACAAAATACCTCTAAACAAAGAGGCAACCCTTCCAATCCCATTAGAAATAAAGCCAATGCTTATGGATAGCGTTCATGAAGTTTCTTACACACCGTATTCTCAATATCAGCAAGAATCTACAAGCAAAGTACCAACAACGGCTGAGCCTCCGTATAGAAGGATCCCTTACAGCCCCTTGTCTACAAAAAATTATAAAGCCACAACCAAAAATTGGTTGCAATTGAGCTCTTCTACTCAACGCCCAAATAGGATTAATATATTAGATTTATTACCAGGTGATATTAGTAAGTTTACAGCAGTACAATATGGGCCATCGATGGACAAAATATCCACAGCCTCAGTCGGTCAAGCACAAAACGATTACTTTTCTGCTTTCCTTCCAGACAATAGTAGAGATCCTACTACATTGGTAAATAAAGATTCTGGTGTCTTAACATTTCAAGAATCCATTCCTGTAAGTAACTCTTCAACACATGATGATTCTGATATTGAGATATACTTGAGAAAAACTACGACTCGAAATCCCGTCACAACCACAGAGACCCCTTTGCCCCCAGAGCTAGAGCATCTGAGTTGGATCTTTAAGAACCAATCTCCTCTAAAGCCAAATGTTGCATCTAACCCGATGAGGTCTCAAAAAGGCGAAAAAGTAAATTCATTTAGTAGTGGAATAAATTACGATGACCCAGATTTTCCAGATTCGGCCGACCAAGGAGATTCCATGATGGAAACTGATGAAACTGCAAACATTCCATTTTTTAATCTTTCTATTTTCTCCAATAGTAGCAGTAATATGAACAAAACCGTATCTCCAAGCATTTTCCTAATCAATAATACAAAAGTCGACGACGTAACCGAAGCTACAGACTTTACCGCCCCCACTGAAACCTTTAACGCTACGGTTTTATCTTCAATTGGGGAGGCTACCACATCGTCCACACCTGTTAAACCCCCTGCGTTTAGTTTATTTGCGACGAAGATTCCAGAAGGGGGGTTCGATCAAGTTGAATTAGGAACTGAGCATAACAGGCTGCGAAAACTCATGACAGCATTGGGGTACAGTGCAATGCCCACTTTAGCTGCTGGTGTAGCAGCGACATGGCCATACTGGGTACCCATAATTGCAGGTCGGCGACGAAGAAGACGAGCTGCAGAAGAAATAAATAGGGCGGATCTTTTGGCTGGCCGGGTTTATCCCCGAATGGAAGGGATAGAAGTATTCGCCAAGAATGCGGACAGTCCTTCTAATGATCAAAAGAAGCATTTTTATCCACAACCTGAGGCACTAAAAAATGCCGCATTGTCATCATTCCCCACAACGATGCAAGTAAAGACAAAGTCAACAACGAACGAAGAGCCCGAGTCAGAGAACGAAAAGTGGATCAAAATTGGGATGATTACCGAGGCATCACCTACTTTTGAGAATGGGAAGACGCACAAGAATAGCAACAGCAGTGCGGACAGTAACAACAATAGACTTCTTCTAGGGAATAGGGAGCCACAAGACACAGATGTACCGTTGCTAAAGAATTTTCTAAAAAACGTTCTCACTAATGAATGGAGCATTTCAGCCGCAGCAGACTCGGCTCTTAAGATACAGCATCATACTAAACTAAATTCAAATACTGATGATCAAGCTCAAAGTTATTTTGACCCAGTCTCGTCAACAAAGCCGGAGCCCACTAAAGCAATTATAATCAAGCCAAACTCTGAAGAAAGAGACTCAACTGTTCCTGTTGATGAACTTCTGTTACCATTACCGGAGACGAAGGTGTCAAACAGTGACTTGGAAACATACAAGCCTTTAGGTCAAAACGTCAGCTTGTTAATTACTCCGATAAGAAAAAATGAAATCTATACAAAATTTAAGAACGCACCCCCAAGAGATAACAAGATGGCGAATGATATTCAACTATCACAAGATGCGTATACATCTGCAGCATTACTTCCTATCTGGTTCCCCATCATCTTTGGGAATAGAGGATGATGAAGGGAATCAGAATATTAAATTGTTGATAGCAAAATAGCAACAAATATAAAACTAATTAACATCTCATTCCTTAGGACACATTATGAAATGTCAGAGAGCTGTCAAGCTGTCTAATTTGTTTAATCACTAAGATGCAAATGTATTTGTTTTCTGGTTGCCCACAGGCGATGTAATTATTCATGCAATTAACTAATGATATTAATCGATCTCCAACATCTGATTCATAGGATGGGCTCACAGGGACATTGTTTAGGATCAGCTTTTATCGATTGTAATTAATATTGGGAGTAGGTGTAATGTGGGGGAGGGGTACTAGTGTATTAGGGAAATTATTGTATAGGATTTATATGAATGTAGCACAATAGATTAATTAACACTAACGTATATTTGACTATTCACAGTACAAAAACAGACTTGACGAACGGACGGAACACTGACTCTGACATCAGCTACACCAACTCAGCCAGAAGCAACCGTCGCTTACATAAATTGAAAAAGACGGAAGAAATCTCAGACGAGAACGAGTCTGGAAATGATGAGGATGGAACTCAATTAGCCCAATCTCTCTCAGCAATTTCATCCCATCTTCTCGACGCCGGAGACGAGTCTCTGGAAAATTCATCTGAGAGGGATGTGTACCTAAATAAAAATGAGGATACAACCAGCACAGATACTGACACAGATGAAACATTGAGTGAGGAAGATTCTGATCAACAAGCACAAGAGAATGGGGCTGCCAATCCAACAGTCGACCCTAAGACAGCTTCCTTGTCAACCTGGCATGATAGAAATGACGATACTACCGATGATGAAAAAATGATTGAAAAACAGAAATCTGACGGATCTCCAACAACTCCCAAGGGGTTGACAACTTGGAGTGCCGTAAATGGAGGCACTGACAGCTCATCTTCATCGAACTTTATCAAAGGCAGCGTTCAAAAGCTTCCTTCAGATTACACGGTTTCAGGCGCATTAATTTTTAGTACAGAACGTCCCAAATCTACTAGCGATATGTTGGCTAGTAATGACCGTTCAACATATTCAACCACCGAAATACCTAGAACGACCAAGGCAAACACCTCCGTGACAAAAATCGTTAATAAAAGAAAGCCCTATAATAAGAACAAGAAAGTGGTACAGCCCTCGAAATTTGTAAAACCTGCCTTGCAAGAAGTCACTGCTGAAGCCATTGGATCTGATGCTACCCATACCATTTACAAAACTAGAGTTACCGAGCCTGCGGAATCCAAAATTTCACCCTCTACCTCAAACGGCTACAACCCTTACACAACTAAGAAGCCTTTGTGGCCTTATCAGTTACCAACGAAGAGAATCGTGACCACTAAGAGACCCATTCCTTTCTCAAGAATTACGGCAAAACCAAAGAATCCTTATGCAAAACGACCTCAAACTCCAGCACTGACATTGACCACACCTACAACTACTACACCTTCCTCAACCACAGTTTATCACCGCAACCCTGGTTCCCCTATTATGTACCCTTTCCCTTCAATCTCCTTCACAAACCTAGGATTCATGGATTTCCTTCGAAGTCAAATTATTCCTAGAATTGGTCTTAGTTTAATAAGTTTCATGGCAGCTTCGCCACTTATTCTCTCAATGCTAGGAGCCGGTGCAATAGGTCGTCGTAGGAAGCGTGATGTCACTTTCAATACTAAACTTGGCCAAGCCACATTTGAATCCATGGATAAAATAGAGAAGGTGCCAAAATTCGATTTCTCTACGATTAAACAAAAACTTGAGAAATTAGAAACTCTTTATAGCAAAAAGAAAATTAGTAAGCTCTCCTCCAAACAAGTTCTCTCAACTTTTTCAGAAATCTTGGGGAATTTTTTCGATTCTAAATTATTTTCCATGCTGAAGTCCCAATTAGTCAGACCTGAAAAGAGAAATGGTCCGAAATTAAAGACGTTATAACTATGAGAGGTCTTTCTTTTCAACATCCCAAATTTTTCGATCAAGTACAGCGTTATACTTGAGTTACAGTATTATATACGTTTATTAAGGTTATTTACGAGTGGTACTATCTGAGCAAAATTAATTCCATACTAACCCACTAATATTTACTGTGTTCTATACAAATGTGCATTTTACTCATTTTATTTGCAGACGAACCCATTTTCAATAGAAAAGGCATAATTAAATTAAGCCAAAAAGGATGATGATACATATTTGCATTGCCTTTCTTTGCAATGAGATTTTAGACCAGTGTGCCACATCATCTTTAACCATTCATTGCGTATTGAGATTGAGGGTCCAGCATGACTTGCTATTTTTATTTAATGTTTAACACATATACTAATTCGGTTGGAATGAGCGTACAATGGCCCAGGTATTTATCTAGCAGGCTGATATTCTCTGCCAGTGCAGGATTACCAAATAGCCTCGACACTCACCTAAAATATATCAGCGAAGCTCCTTAATCATGCTTTACTAACAAATCACCGACACAATGCAAGCATATAAATAGATACGGTTGTCCTGATTCAACCGTCTATCTTTAAAAAAACATTGACGAACCCATCCCTGACGAATAAGTACTTACTAACTAACAAGCAGACTTTGATAGTAGATAATGAAAGAAAAAAATAAGAACAACCCTTAACATAGTTTAGCTATTGTCAAACACTTTGGGGTTCGTTGTCCGAAATACTCTTCTTAATTTATTTTACAGATGATATTTTAATCAGCCCAGGATGCTAAAAAGTATGCAACGAATATGTGTGTAATTATATTCATGGTATTTGCAAAGTATTGAACTTTTTGCTGAGGGTTTTATTATTATTTATTGTGATTTGCCTTTATTTTAGTATTGTTATTTAATTGTATTCATTTGGTTTGTTACAGTTTTTACGTATTTAAAATAAATTATTACAAGTATTTATTATTGAAGCTTTTAAAGACTAATAAAGTTATGAAGTTTAATAACATTTAAATCCAGATAGAATGTTAAAGTTGCTTGGAATATTTCGGCGTTATACGTTGAGTAACATTACAAACACGAGAGGAGTTTAACTTTTTTCGACAAAACGAATCAGAAATAGGTGATACCAAACATTAGTGTAAAATCTCATAAATCTACTAAATTTTTAATCGAACTATAATGGTTACTCACTGCTTTTCTACAGATAAGTTCCAAGTTAAATAGAAACCCACTCACTGTCAACTGTGCCGTGTAGTTCCATTGGTGAAAACTTTCCGTCCCTTTTTAGCACTAACAGCGGCTTGGAATTGCGGAAGACAAAATGAAATTCAAACAAATTGCTTACTTCCTAAACCAAAGAGCATACCGAGATAAAATTCAGTTGCATGATAATTTTTTTTACCTTAGCTGCATCTAAAGCTAATAATCCTCGGGTCCCTCCGATAACTGGAAGTATAAACAAAAAAAAGCTTATACCTGAAATACAATTAACTCGTATTTGCTTGAATCTTGCAGACAAACATACAAATGTATTTTTTACTGAGTTTTTGTAATAGATAGTTCGATATAGAAAACCCTACTGATAGGAAAAATTTATAGAAGGCCACATTTAAGACTAAGAAAACTCTTTTCCGGGTACAAAAATCTCATTGTTCGTACATTCGTAGCATCCTAGCTACAAAGAAGATGTAATAACATGAATTGCGATAACGAGGGGATGACCATTGTTGATGGTTGAATGTGGTGAGTGCAGTGCAACGTCCTGGTGTATCATGTATACACAAATCAACAATCTTAGGCAAAAAACACTAAAAAACGGAAGGAAGAATTCAAGCTTGATTCTTCTCAATAATAGTGTGCATGACGTACGAAGGTGTTAGACGATTTAGCTTTCATTGGGTTTCAATGCTGAAGCTGGTGGTGGAATGTATTGTGGTGCATTGTCATTTACTCCTGCAAAATAACACTATCCTACGGATTTTAAATTCATTTTATTATCACGACACGAAAAACTTATTTGAGGTATTGCATTACAAAAAATCGGATCGGAGCTCATTGCCGGTATATGATAACATCTTTTCATCTTTTCTTGAAGGTTTAATGGAGTCGATTTTTTTCAAGTTCATTATTGCTCACATACCTCTATTCTTCAATTGAAAACCACAGGCAGCTCATCTTTATCCACGATAAAAATGGTTATATATCCACGTTAGTATTATATAGTTTTATGATATCCACTAAGGAACTCAGTATGATATGCAATACTGAATATACTCTGGCTGGGTCTGGACTGCATACAAGGTTTGCAAAAATGTTTTTTTCTAGAGATCATTCCCATCATCTTTCCTCCGCTTGTTCCTTGTTATTTCTTGCTCAACCGAAAAAGTGAGAAGTTTGAGTTGAGCCCAGCAATTGTGAATTGTATCAAGCTGAAATAACACTCTTCTAAAGAGTGAGACTCCTGTGTAGTGTAATCAAAAGATTAAGTTTTAGACCATTTACACGCATTTATATGGACAAAAACATTTACAGGTTTTGTTTGCTGTTTAAACGTTAGTTTTTAACACATTGTAGGAAATTAGAATCCGCATTAGAATTTGAAGCTTTAGTTTGCATCACAGACACATCAACTGTAGTAAAGTTTTTGATTCTTGACAAGCCTGTTCGTACATTTGCTGAGCTAGTTTCAAACTTTTGAGAGTATCAGTACTGGAGCAATGAAACTCTCACTCCAGTCGAAGTGACTTAAGCCGGACTCAAAGCAGGCTCTTTTTAAAAAAAATGGGATTGTGAATACAAAAGAACAAAGCATTTGTAGCATATTTTTCCAGATTGTTATGTCAAACATTTGACTGAAGGACAACTGACCTGGGATTGACAGTAGGAAACAATTGTAAAGCCGAAAATAGCAAACCGACCTTTCCTACAAGTTTAATTTCTGTTAAAAGCTGGACACCAAAGATTAAACCTTTCAGTGCTTCAGAATGGGACTTAAATATGTAACTTTGATTATTATTGCGTGGGGATTCGTATCTCCACCTGTACTAACCTATCCCACAGGTAATCAACATTTTAAACAAGTACTTTATAATTTATTATTTGACAGCTTACAACTTGCAAGCCTCATCACTTAGTTCAATCATGTTCCTAAATTAACACCAGCATTCAATTCAAACTTGTGAATGCATTTCTAACTGTTAACTTCATTGTACAAATTAAATTAGCTAAAAATATTCAGAAGAGTATTCCTCCCTAGCAATAATCCACACATGTTCAAGTTTCATTAGAAGAGGAATATTTGATTTAAAAAAATATAACGGTATTATCTTTTACAAAAATTTATTGCAGATGAATTACGTTTATGACAAATAAATACTGCTAGCTAGCTATACTTTAATCAAACGTATGAACGTATTAAGGAAATACAAACTTGTTAGTTAGTATAGTTAGTCAAGAAATACAAAAACATGAGGCTTGGATATTGAGATTACTCAATTGAGATTACTGAGATTGACAAGTAGAACATAGAAGAATTAATGTTCCAAGTTAAAAGACATACATTATTTCAGTAACCGAAAATGTTTTTTCACAGGTACAACAGAAAATATTGAGCTCAAAACAGAGTGGCCCGTATTTTATGAAGTCGCAACAGAGGAAATAACAGGAATAGCTGAACGTGCGGAAACGGAATCTGCTCTTGAAGATACGACCACTTTGTCACCAGCCACAGAAAATCCTAAGAATGAAGAAGAATTAAGTCCAAGTCCAACTAAAGTTCCCCAATTACAATTCACTCACCCAGATCAGGAAGAAATAATGGATGAATTGCATAATATATGGTACTTCTCGGAAGGATTAAATGAAGATCAAAATGATTTGAAATCTTCTCTCTCATCTTTAGTTCACATGACTTATGCTAGAGTTTATGATCAGCAGGATGAAACGCTGAGTCGTTTGAAATACCTTTTAAGAAAATTGCGGACCAGGCTATTAGACGAAGACACTTCTTCTGGTGACCTAACAACCACAGAAATATCAGTAACTACTCAGTTATCGGATACTGAGACACCCAATTCCCAGGCCATGGTCATGAGAAAAAAACGAAGCCCCATAGACAGCGCCGATACAAACAACATTCTGGCAAATGCCGATCCGGATGACAACACTTTGTACACAAGTCTGAGCAGTGAACAAAAGTCTCAGGAACCTATAGTTAACCAAATTTTGACAATTGGCCCAGATCAAAAGGTATTACAGCCGGAAATCAATGAAATTCTGCCAATGAATCCTATACCTTCTACAACGAATGAAGAAAATGATTCAGAAATCACCGAAATACCTAGTATACCGACTACATACCCAGAAAATATAACCACGATGATAGTCAAGGATAGTGAAACTGCCGATGGTATAAAATCTGAAAAGATTCCACTTTTGGAGCACGATAAAAATAAAAAACCTGTCACGGTCGAAGAAATAATTAATAAGATCATATCTGTTCTCCAATCACCCATGAAGATGAAAACCCCAACACAAAATGCATCAGAGGATATTCAACATCAAACGTCGATATTAATCAAGCTGAAACCTCTAAAAAGTGGCGTTGCTATGAATTATAACGAAAAAATTAATGATATCCCATCATATCTTACAAAATTTATGGGGGTAACCAATTCCACTGAATTTTATAACTTTCAATCTCCTATTACGAACGTATCAAACTCAACCGAATTCCCATCCCTCCATTCTGATACGAATGAACTTTTAGAAAAAGAATACTCGATAAGTACTGAGAGTAATGCATCAAATATATCACTTTTCCAGGAAATTAACTCAACCCAAATCCTAACAACTCCGACCAAATTTCTGGGAGGGACTATGGCAGGAATGCTTGCGTTCATCAATGTATTAGATAGCCTATCTAACACCTCCAGACTCATTATCATATTTGTAATTACTGCTTTAATTTTAAGCGTAGCTCTGGGTTTCAATTCGTCCCTTGGGCCACCGATTGCTGTTCTTGGCTCATTGGCCTTTATCATTCCAATATTCATTTTGCTGTATTTCCAAACTAATCAACGAAAACTCAAAAGTGGGGTAAAAGATAGTATTTGGAATAGAGTTAGTGTTGAAGAAATAAACAGAGTACTTGAGCTGCTAGACGATGCTATAAGTATGTATCAATAATGTAGCTTACTACTTGGAAACTTATAAGTTCATCAAGATATTTGTTTATTCAGTTGGTGTATTTAATTGAACAAATACTTATAATATTGTAATTTTGTAATTCTGGTTTTGGATGGGATAAGACTGTAAATGTGATTTGTGGTATCATAATTAAGAGGTTTAGTAGATAGTTTAAACGTTTAGAATAACCGAGTTTACAAAATAAAAATAATTAAATTAAACCCAGGTACCTTGTATATGAAAAAAGAACCAGGAGAAGTTATTGTTAGTCTTTCCAACAGTATTTATATGACTCATTGAATTTCAAAATTAAATAAACGGTGGCCAACTAAACAAGCAAGAATTTGTCGACGTAAAACTTGATTAATGAGGAGTCTAGAAAACAAGGCTCGCTCGAACAATGTAAAAAATATGCCTAGTGTTCAAATTATTGTATTACACTGACCTGGTCAATCTATAGACCTCTTTTCATGTCGAATGAATAAAAGTCTAGTTGTTTTAGGTTTAAATTTTCCTCGAAATTTGCTTCATTTTCTGAAATTTTAAAATACTTTTTTCGTTTACCTACTATGCCAGATGATATGCAGATAATAATGTAGTTATTACGAACTTCCAAAGGTTCAATACCATGAACGCATCTTTTATCAAACTTAGAATACCGAATTTCCTAATGTCTAAACACTAAAAATGACTTCATTTCATTGTTGCAGGTATGACATATGTATAAAGCTAACTGCATCGTCTCCCTTGCGTGTTAGATACTGTTTTCTGTACTTACGTTCTGGCTTACGTTATTAACTGTAGCAACCAGCTGAAACGTAGCATGACCTTAGAGGGTCCATCTCCCCATTAATCGAAGTTTAAGAAACTAAGCTTAAGTTCTCAGTATGACAGTAAACAGCGGCATTGTAAAAAAGCCTGACACAACACAAGTTAACATTTTTAATTCACTGCTGAAGTGAAAATGTCGCAGCCAAGAAATGTGCAAAATAGGAATATTATTTTTGGTTTTTATCTCAATAATAATTTTCTCCGTTTTAGTTCTTCCAAAGGAATATAATAATGGAAAGTCTAAGCAGGAAAGTATTCAAGAGGTATTATTACATGTGGAAAACATTACATCTAGTGCACTGAGTGTCAAGTCTCCTATTGTGATTGCAATTAATAGTTCGGAAGAAAAATATCCCACTACAGACAAAAAAAGTAAAGAAACAAGCATTGGAAGGAAACTATTAAACAAGAAAACCAATAACGTCGGGCTGCTAATTTTAAATCTACGACGGACTTTCATAAAGCTGGCAAGGAAATTAGGAAGACTAACTGGAACCAATTCATCAAATACATCAATTTTAATGTTTCTTATTTTTGCAATTGTTCCAGTATTTATCGGACTCGCAGCCTTCATGGCTTTTTGGGTGGGACCGTTTGTAACTGGTATTATATCATTAACCATTCCTTTGGCAGGCTTTGGATTAATCTTACTCCCTACTATCCTTTTACAACCAAACCGAAACCTCATTACATGAATCGAACCGAAACATTTTATGATAATGTGATTCAAACTTCAGGCAGACAGATACCTCACATATTCATGTTGTTGTGCTCCTATTAGAATTTAGGATCATCGCATGTGTGACAATCTGTCTCAGATAACGGTGGAGTTCAGGGTTCAGTTACCCCGTCCCCGTGAGCATTTTAGGACGAATACCTTTAACCCTTGTTACATAAGAATAAATATTTCAAAAGTACTGCAAATCGAGAACAAACATTACGAATTAGTTGTCAAATATGGTAAATGATGACCTGCATTACTTAAGTACGAATAAAAGTACGTAGAATCCATGAACTATTTGTCAAAAATGAAGCTGAAACTGATACATTGCAAGGTACCTAAATAACATTTTCTTTCTATTAATTGTAACGATGTCAGATTTTTAGTTTCAATAAACTTTCTGAAAAACTAAATTGATAGTTGACAGTTTCACAGTATTTAAGTTTAACAATTTCTCATCAAGACAAACTTTTATAATTGATTTTAAAATTATGTGTTTGAACAGATTTTAACTGAAGCAAGTATTATAATATTGGCCATGTTGGTGGCACTCAGCCAAGCGAGGAAACAAAGTGCATTACTTGCATTGAACTCATCCCAGTCACGGAAAGGGTTGAACTTTAACACAAAAACATTGCCATTGTCCGAGACAAAAATGACGTCAACCGTTAGACCCTGGCCCAGTCATAACTTCTTTAAAAACGTTCTTTCCCAGCCTAATGAAAAACTTGTCAAAGTTGGACAGCCACAAAATATACGCACCCATGACCGACCAGCTAACACCCGACAACGAGCAAAACTAGGTCAGAATAAGACTGATAACACAAAAAATGTTACGAAGAACGAGGAAATTTTAAAAGGTAAACGTCAGACAAAAGATGTTATCCGTCTAAATAAATTGAACAACCCTTCCGTAAACCAAACTCGGCCTACGCTTTCTTCAAAGCGAACTCAATCTGCTTCAGTTCAATCAAGTAAGGCTACTACAAGCAATTCACTCTCAAGGTTACCTCAAAATTCGAAAGTAATCAAAAGTAATGCTAAAACTACAAATAAAATAGATAAAAAAATGTCTCAAGCTAATGGAACATCACGTCGTCCTTCTTTAACGGTGAAATCACCAATAACTAAGAGAGCAGGTATCTCTAAACCCGTTAAAGAAAATAATGACACTGAAATCCAGAAAAAAAGGAACATAGCTTCTGACCTCAAAGCAAGTAAATCTAAGTTAAGACCATTAAAAAGTCAAACGATTAAGATGGAAGGGTCTAAAAAAACTAGAAATATCTTTGTAAAGGGAAAGCAGTCTCTTGAAAGCCTTACTAACAGTGTTGTCGTACCTTTTAGAGTCATTCAAGCAAAATTTAAAAACCCCCAATTTCACGAAAATAACTCTAAAGGAGTGATATCATTAAAAACATTCAATGTTTATAAAGCTGGAAATCGTGCTAAGATTTCAAATACTAAACATAAAATCGGAAAAAAAAAGTTCCCAGAAAATTCCACCGAAGTCAAAAATGAACTGAATGATTTGTTTGAATGGATAGAAAACGATAATGAATTTTCTGTGAGTCCGTCGACTAACCTTCCAAATTTTACAAACCTTAAATGGCCGTATACTGAAAATTCCCATGGTACAGTTTTAAAAGCCCCCAAACCAGAAAGAACTACTCAACGCTATGAAGGTACGCCACTAGTGCCGGAATACAATGGCATTGGATTTCAATTTGCATTGACGATTCCATCAGCTAATCCCACAACCGAAGCTATTTCTACACTTAAAGAACTTGATCCTGTCACTAGATCTTGGAAGCGTGTACCAACGGTAACTCCGTATTCGGTGAAGCAATTAAAATCCAAGCAGAATTTGGTAACTTATCGCTGGGGTTCGGTAGGTTCTACGCCATCGCCAATCAAACCACAAACCACAAGCCATCCTGTAATTTCTCCCGAAAAAACAATTTTAAACTCAGCCAAGCTGGTTTCAAATGTCGAATACCATGTGCCTGGAATAGAAACAGTTCCAGGTAAGCCTTTAACCAATATTTGGTACAAGCCAATTATAAACCATTTTGCGTCATCGTCTCACACCTACGATACCGGGGCTACCACAAGCACAAGTGACTCTTCTGACTTTCCTCTATTATTTAAATTATGGAGTTTCAAGAACGGAAGTCTCAAGCTAGAAAATCAGAAAGAAATACCAGCGTGGGCTATTAACGGGTTTGAAATTAAGGACGGATCGGTTCTAAACCTTGATCAAATTCCAGAGAAACTTCAAACACTCGTATCCTCTGCAGTTGTTAAAAATAAGAAAAATAATGAAGATGACCGAAACCAACCTCAGAATAAACTAAAAAATCACAAGGACGTGGAAGTCTCATACCAAGATTTGACTCTTAAGGAAGAGACAACTCATACTGCAGATACGTTTAGTACCCCAACGGATCAAACTTCCATGAATGTTAACTATATTATATTGAAGGATCACTCTTCGACACATATTCCTTCATTTTCTGATAGTAATCGGCATGAAATTGCGGAGACGCAGACGGTGAAATTACAAAAACCAACAGTTCCTTCTGTTGAAACATCGACAACAGGGCCACTAAATCCCTTAGCTACAAGTAGTCTCGATCAGTATTTACATTTTCTGACGACACCAAAACCATATAATCTCGATAAAGGTAAGAGTTTATTCCAATACTTTACAACCCTTGACTTGATTGTTTCAATAGTAATCTAAAATCTATGAATATTTTTTCACTGCTCAGCCGAAACTGTCAAGGATTCATGGAATCGACTGCAGAAATGGATATCTCACAATTTAGTAAAAGCAGCAGAAATCGAACAAAGCTCACCGTCTCCTCTAGAGGGTAAAGGGTTTTGAATTTCATTATATAAGTTTTATATTAATCAAGTATTCACTAAATTAATGTTTCAATCTTGATCAGATAGTGCTCCATCCAAAAAGACCGACGACCGAGAGCTCTTATCCAATCTGGCTGCAGTTGCTCTCCTAATCGCGTACCTTAAAAGTCACAAGCCTCAGCCTTCGACATCAGCTCCTCATCAATTTTTAGAAGTTCCTCTAAATCCGACATCACCTTCTTACGACTTCAACACAGCAATGTTGCATTTGTTTCAGCAGCTTGTTAAAAAAAATCATCCCTCCGAGTCAAGCCAACGAGTGAAAGTTGATGTGAGTTCGACTTTGACCCCTCAAGCCTCCGAATCTGAATATTCTATCATAGCTACCAGTAAGCCCCCGGAAAAGCTTACAAAAACCCTGCTGGTAAAAGGGATATTTAAGAAAGGCAAGAAAAAAAAGAAATTAAAGAGAAGGCGCTTTAAGAAAAAGAAGAAAGGGCTTTTATTTAACAAGCTTTTACATCCTATAGTTCATTTATTTAAGAAGCCAAAGCACTACTGGTTTGACTTGAAGTTCGATGTAGACATACATGATATTTTGAAGAAAAAGTTTTTATACCTGTTGGCATTTAAGTATGCGCCTCTATTTTTTGTATTAGCTTTAGCTTTCGTACCTTTAGGACTTGTTATAATTCCACTTTTGTATAAGATTTACTGGGTTAAAAAAAGGCCCAAGTACATTAGAGTTCCCGTACCAGTGCCTTATCCTAAGCCATACCCAGTGCACCCACACTACTATCAACCTCATCATCCTGGAGACCTTCACTACGCTGCTGACACAACGGGTTTACAGCAAAAATCATATATTCGTAAAACGAATTCCGGAATGGATATTTACCCCTTAAACTTTCCGGGCGTTGAACCCGTAGAGGATGGGATCACAGACCCAGAAATGACCTCGGCTAATCTTGAAGATTATCAGAAGAATGAAAGTCCCAGTCTTAAACCACATCCGGTTAATCACGCATATGATTTAGGCTTTGACCTCGGCTCTAAACTAGGAAGTGTGACGAATATTCATGATAAAGAAGTTCTGCAGATTCTGATTGAAAACAAGAAGAACAAAATAAATAAGCTGCTAGAAAAGTGGAAACTTTTACACAAAGGGAAATACACATCTCCTATTTATTCCTTAGAGGCATTTGAAAAAGAATATACAACTAGTTCTAAAAAACGAAGAAAGCGGAAATCAAAAAATGT
The DNA here is from genome assembly GCA_034694785.1 of Agrenia bidenticulata. Taxonomy (NCBI): domain Eukaryota; kingdom Metazoa; phylum Arthropoda; class Collembola; order Entomobryomorpha; family Isotomidae; genus Agrenia; species Agrenia bidenticulata. The sequence goes on along the minus strand of JAQFYM010000176.1, from coordinate 19,671 downwards.
CCACTCGAGTATTTAAAAACAGTATATTCGAATACTAAAGCTCCTTTCTTGTTTGAGTTTAAACCTAAAGTTAAATTTTATCAATTATTCAGAAATCGAAGTTGCCAATCCATTGTATTTTCACAGTACTTGTTGCTCTAAACTCGGACATAGTTTTCTGTCTAAAATTCAACATTTAAATTATATTTAATGGAATTAACAACGACCAATAAAGAATTTATTTTTAGGCATGATTGTGGCGAATTATATTTATTTATTATGTTTTTTATTAAGTTTACGAACTTTGCATACATAAATCGCAGTTGCTGGAAATATTCTGCAGATTAAAAAAATGTTTAAGCATTTCAATTTTGGAAAACATTTGTTTGTTTATCGTATTCAGTGCAAGATTTCTGAACGTTTTCAAGGAATAGTGTATTCAGTGCAAGGTAGGTGAAAGTAAATTTTCGTTTCCGTAGTAAGGTACCGACACGTCAATTTTTTTCGAAAACCTTTCATGTGTCGGTACCTTATATCGGAAACGAAAATTTACTTTCACCTACCTTGTATTCAGTCATCAGTGTACACATCCTAAACTATTATTTTTAACGGTTTTTGAGTTTCTGATTCTCCACGGAAACGAGCAAAGTTTTGATTGCAAAGTCCAAGTAGAAATAATCGACGAAAAAAAACATGCAGAAATCAACGAATTGAATTCAAAAAAATCAATAATCCCTATGAATTTTCAAAACCCCGGAAGTCCCAAATTCCATTTAAAACAACGAGCTCTCTTGATCTTCGCATTTGGAACCGTAAAAAAAATGTTTGGACTCAGTTCAATTCTCGAAGACGCGGGGAGACATGAAAACAAAGAGGAAGAAGGCAGCTCCCAGTTTTTCACATTCCAACCCGAAGTTGACAACGCTGCTGGAAACGGCAACTCTGACGACTTCAAAGTGGAAGGCCATGATTATAGTGGTGTTGAATTGAACGAAACGACTACGAATTCCTTCCTTGTTTCTCCTTTTAACTTGTTTGAGAAAAAACCGGAAATTGAAAAAATTCGGATAGAGGAAACGAGCAAACGAATGGGAACTACAATGGACACGGAACCTTCATTTATGGAGACATCACTCATTCATCAGGAGAGCAAAAATAAAAATATTAGCGAAATTCATTCACCGGGAAAGTCTGCCAAGCCTTATTTTCCACCGTGGAAAACTAGCGGGGACAACATCAATGCTGAAGATAGTAAGTTTTACAATTTTCTGTTTACGTCTGACATGTCACATGAAGTCAATCTGTGGATTATTCGCGATAGTTTAAAGTATTCATGGGACAATTAATACGTTTTTAATTACGAAAAGTTCGATAGATGGAAATGCAAAATGACGGATGTAGATAACGAGGAGAAATTTAAGGCATTCAATATCAACGGCAGATTGAACTATGATATGTTTCATTTGATTTTGGTGTATCAAGTCAATTTGTTTTCTTCGTTTCAGTGGTTGGGTCCAAAATATTTGAAGGGAACACTGATGAGCCAATGGACCAAGTAAGATCGGTGTCGGAGGGGGCCATAATTCCAGTACCGGTTCAAGAAATAGTGGAGTCGGTTACTCCAGTTAATATTAGCACTATGTCTACAAATGATTCCACTTCCAAGATGAAAGAATCTGAAGGTTGTGAAAAGGAACGATGGGAAATACCTTTGACCTCAATGGATTGTGGGTTACAAGAGTTTTCATCGGTGTCTCCCAGCAGTAAGTTGACCAACGTTAGGAGACAGCTTTTCGCTGGAGTGACACCGAAGAAGTGTCCGGAGAACATTGAGGCTGACAAATCTGGGGGGAAAGGGGAAGATATTGAAATTGAAAAGAATTTGGACTGTGAGATTCGAGGAAATCCGTCCGAGTTCATCTCTTCCCTTAGAAATCGATTTGGGTCCACTGAAGAATTTGATCAGTTTGAACGTTATTTCTATAGTCAAGTGGAAGAAGTTAGAATGCTGAGGGTTGGCTACGGATAACTATATTTTTTAGCTGTTCATGTTGATATCAGATATAATATAATATTTTATTTTATTGGAAATTTTTTGTTTCAGGGAAATGTTGAAGGCTTAAGGTCATCTTTGGTGAAGAACCAGGAAGAAAAACGGGTGCTGGAACTGCAACTTGTTTCTGAGAGGGCTTTAAGAGATCAGGAATCAAAAAATTTCCTCATGAACTTGGAAAAGAACAATATGCAGTTGAATACCCAAATATATTCCATGAAATGTGAAGTTGAAACTTGGAAACGCAAGGCGGAGGCTACGCTAAAGGAGTCTGGCTGGTTAAAGCAACAGTTGAAATCCCTAGAGGTAAGCAATTCAAAATTATGTTCTAAAAATACTAAAGAACGGGCTAAAACTACTTTTAATTTAATTTTAGTTGGAAAAAACTGAAGCGGTTCGAAAACATAGTGAGCTCAGTCGACAGCACAATGGCTTTGAGCAATACAAAATTTCTATTGAAGCCTACGCAAGACGTCAACGGGAAGCTATGACTGATATTCAGAAGTACGGATCATGTAATTTAACAACATAGCAATTCACTTGAAAACATGTTCAATTGTTTTTTTCAGGAAAATTCTTGACTTGGAGAAAGCTAGAGAAAATCTTGTTGCTTTGACCAATCACAACCAGAAGCAGATGAATTTGATGGCAGTTCATTTGAAAAACCGTGAGAATCATCGATCTAACTCAGAAAAACGGATGGGAGCTCTGGAAGAAGATTTGATCAAAACAAGGGCTGAGCTAGGTCAGATCACTATAAAATTGTATTGTACTTGTTTTTTAAAATTTATTTAATCTTACGTTCCACGTTTTGTGTAGTTCAGAACAACGCAAAGCTTGTTCGAGTACAAACTTGCCAAACCAATACAGCAGAACTTCTGGACAAGGTTGGTTAATTGTATGGCTTAATATCAATACCAAAAGAATTGCATGGGCTTAACTTACATTTTTATAGCTCGTTACTGAAAACAAAGACCTGCATCTTGGGATTAGCCTTCTTGTTTCTACTATGCAGAATAACGTAGGAGAGACTAACATTAATTTCTTGAACAGAATAGGAAAAATACATGAAGAGGTAGAGGAATCGATAAGGTCACTCCGAGTCAACGATTGTCCTTAGTCCGAAGTTCAAGAATTTTGTATACAAAACATGTTTCCTACAGATTTGATCTATGATATGACTTACAATGTACCTACCTATGGAGTTTATATTCAATTTTGTATTAATTTTAATTTTACTTTTGATGTTTTTGTTCTACATTCTTTGTGATTCCCATTTTATTACAATTTTATTTTTTAGTTTCATTAAATTCTTTATTTACAACCTTTGAGTAAATTATAATCTTTGATAGCTTTATGTCAAATTAGTTCTATGATATAAGCTTTAAGCAACTTTGCGAGTTTAAGATTATGAAACTTGACGATCAAGTTAATCTACAATTGGATAGTTTTAGCCAGTGGCTTGTCACTATGCATAATTACAAAACCACTTGCTTACATTCACAACTTTACGTCCAGGGGATCTGAGAGTGAGAGAGCTCTCAAATCCTTCCATGGAACGGACGGGATTTGTTACTAGAGCTCATTCTACATGACCTTCCTCATAATCTTAACTACGTTAAAATGATGTATGTCTCCCCTGTTATTAAACAAACTGAAAAAATTAGCATAAGTAATTGCAATCCCAACTCCTCTTTGTAATTTACAGTGGCGTTCTGTTGTTAACTGCCATTTGCGAAAAAAATTGCAAAATCCCAGTCACTAAAGTAGCAGACTGAGGACGAAAAATTGAAGGAGGTCAAATTCATCGTCATCACTAACCATAGATTATGTTACTACTAAATTAACCATTGATGAATGAGAACGAGACTCAATTCATGAGAAAAGAAACTTGATTCTTTCTTGTTGAAAAGTCTTCGTTGGCCGAAGGTTGTTATATTCTCTTGTTCAGTCATTGACAGGAAAGACTTTGTCTGGGTTGAAGCCTCCATTTCAAATTAAAAAATGTAAGGGAAAATTAATACTCGGAACAGAATATGTTTAAAACCTGTTAATATTACTTAGAACTACTGTAAATAAAAGCTCTAGTTGGACACGTAGAGTTGAAATCGGCTCATAACTCTGTGCACGCTGTGTCGTATAAGTTAGCTTAGTTGCAGTATTTTATGTTTACGTGATATTTGGGAATAGATTGTCAATTTTAATCTAATTTTGATTTAATAGAATATTCCTATTATACTGTGTATTATTTCCATAGTAGACGGCCGAAAATGTCGAGTTCCTTATCCTGGTATTCTCTAGCCGTTTTCTTCCTTGCGATTCAAGGGTCTTTGGCTGCAGTTCCTGCAGGAGGTGAGATACTGAACTTTATTATGCTTGAATATTTTTAAATATATAAAATAAAATAGTTTATTTTATTATAACATCAATTTATCATGGTTGTTTGCTTTTACTTTGAATTTGAAATATATAGTTATGAATCTAAAATTGAAATCAACGAAAAATAGTAGGACCATGTCACAGTTATAAATATATGAAATTGCGGATACAAATCATTTGACATGCTCGTATTGAACCAGTGTGCAATAGCCTGAAAATTTGCTAGCTCATTAAAAATTCCCTATGTACTATTCCTTAAAAAACAACGATAGTGGTATTCTGCAATAAGTTTTTTTATTGTTAATTTAAAAAATTATCTTGACAGCCATTATTGAAGGAGCAAAAACCCCAACAGTAAAATGAAACCCTTTTCTGCCTTTTCTCATATCAGCATAGATGGACGTAATCGTGTCTTACAGCAAGATTAATAAAATGCGAAGCTGAAAATTGTGATAGAACCAATTGAACCAAATCAATTTCAACTGATTAGATTCAATCAAGTTTTCATATCCTTTTGCTCAACATTTAAAGCTGTGAACAATTTCATAACATCTTCGTCAATTATATCCTTGATCTAAATTACCAAATGGATCCGTCGTCGTATTTCTATAATGTCTAATCTATGTTTGAAGCCCGCTGACGGTTATGTAATAGCAAGTAAATGCTGAACATCAGCGTGGGTTAGTAGATTGTAAATCAATTACGAACACCAAAAGTTTCTATCAAACTTTGTAGAACCTTGTACAGTTACTCAAACTTTACAAAGGGTTGTAATAGAATATTATGTACATATTGCTATAAGCTCTCCAATATTGCATTGCCTTCGGTTATAACCGAAAATAACCATCAGAAAGAAAAATGTCTGTAGGGCTTTTCTACCGTCGGGGCTTCTTATTTAAAACGATACATACGCCCATCAGTTTTTGACATCTTCAATACTCAACCATGACGGGACTTGGGAACTTGTAGAAATTCTAAACTAAAGATCTCTTTGTACAAGTTTCTAAGAATACTCCTCACCCCCTTGATGATTTTAAGTGTGTTCTTCGGAGTTTGGTTTCCTAGAAAGAAGTCAGAAAATAACTCCTAGTCAATTTTTGAATCATGGAATCAAAATATCTTTAAAAACATCAGTTTGGAAAATTCACTATCCTACCGCTATCTAAAGATGTGAAATTAGCAATTATTGTAACAAAGGTGTTTGGTGCTCTGCCAAGCCTTGCAAGTTCTTTTTACTTCAGCTTTTGAAAAGTAATTTTTATCTTGATCAACTAACAGCAAATTGTGTTGGCACTTGACTCAAAATGTGCTTGTGCAACATTAATTAATAATATCGTCCCCTAAACCTATACCACATCCAACATGACTAATATGAACGTACATTTAGTAAACTTCAATACGCCTACATGATATATTTACTTGTTTATCTACCCAGGCACAAAGTATTCGATTAAAAACTTTCTTTTAATATAAAAGAGGCATAAATGTCAATATCTGCGGGCCTAGGACCCACTCCCAGTAAATACGGGTACAAAAATCCAGGCAAGTTCAACTGCAACTTTTAATGCTGTCAATTTCTACCACTCGGCTCGGGTCCTTCGTACGATCCATGGGAAATTGTATGGATTTACCACAGGAATGTATGAAGAAGTTGAAAGCCGAGTGTGGGATGTTGGATTGCTGAATGTTCTGCAGAGATGGCTAACTTGATCCGTTTTGATGTTGGAAATTGAGCGTGGGCGAGAAGAGGAAGTTAGTGAATGAAAGGCTCACAATTCCTTTAGGTTTGCCACCATCATCACTATGATAGCGTGGGAGGCAGAAGCGTAGACATATCTTTGTCCGAGTCGTAATTGAATTTAGTAGTATATTCTCAGCTTCATTGTCATTATTTAGATTGAGTATTTGTACTAATTGAGGACAGTTTACATGAGTTTGTAAATGTTTTCTATGGATGGCTACGTCTGCATTGAAAGTGGTGGTGGTATATATTAAGTAGGTACTGGGAGAAAGCTGCTTGTGTGGGTGTCAACTGGCAGTCGCCAGATAGTAATCGAAATGAAGGCAGGAGAATTGGGGAGAAAGTCATTGAGCTAGGTCAGAGTCTTCATGAGCCTACAGGAGCCCTCATTATAAACCTTGGTGAGAGCTATAAGAGAGCCTATATATACCTGAAACAATTTCGAGTATAGATCTAAACGGAGTCACTTCGTAGTCCGTTGCACCTTCTACAGTTGATGCTCGGCTAAGTTAGCCCACTGTATCTAGATACTTTTGTATGGAACTGTTTTTATTATTTCGATATTTGGTTCGTATCACAAGTCACTGCTAAATTTTAACACGTAATTGAAAACTGGTTGAATTCGATCAGTTGGTTTAGTAGCTGATTCGATACTTTCTCTCATATTACTAGACTAAGCTTAGGAAGAGATCTTAATTGTATGTGTTTTGATCAATGATTTTTTTTTCAAGTGGTGCAAATTGGGGAATTGTATTATCTGTAGGTGATATTTCGCAGAGAATTGTTTCGAAATGCGTTTAACTTTAGGCTCATTATAAAAGGGTTTGAGCATACTGCATTCCACTTTGAGTCATAAATCTTTCACTTGTTAATTTCTGTGTCTACGGTCCCTAAAATAAATGCTTTCACCTGAATAAGGTTACATTCCTTATTCAGATAATTCCATATCCTCGACAGTAGTGTGGGTGTTGGTGGCAAACAGTTCCAGGTGCAAGGGAGTATTTATTTATTTCGAGGAACGATATCACTAATTGTAAAAACATGTTTTGGCTCTCTACATTGTCCTCCACTTTCTTCAAGACAAGTTATATTTTTATTTTCACCTTGTATGTTTAGCTGAATAGATGTGTCAGACTCAGATTCAGAGATTGGAGAATGAATACAAATGATCATATTGCTTGGATACAAATACAAGACAAATAATACTTCATAAACGACAATCCATGTTTTGAGATGAAGCTTTTGTGCCCCCTAGAACTAATGCATAACTGGAGAAGAAGGATTTGATGAAGTGTAGGCGTGTATCTATTAAATGTAATAATTTGATAGGAAAGTGGGTCCTCCCGTATGCAGAACACGGGAATGGTTGATCATGAAGTTTACTTCAGTTTATTAAGGCAATCGGTTTATTGTGCTTCGATCGCCTACGCTTATGGCTGACTTTCTCTGAGCTACTTATTGCAGAGCCAAATGTGCTATCCAAAGCTTGAATGTTGCTGGTAGGCATGCATAGGCTGTAGATTTTATTTGGATACTAGAATGCTTGTATTGGTATTATGGAGCAATCTCATTTCGGGATTCACATAACTCCTGGTCATCGCTTTAATTTACAAATTGATTTCTCTCCAAGTGGGGCATTTCTAAATGAAGAAGGCTTACCATGGAATGGTTGGGAATACTTCGAACTGGAGTTTGTGGTTTGAAGCTCGAATTTACTATAACTAAAGTAAGCTTACTGAGCTTATTTATCTGTGAATATTCTATATTCTTAAAGCATTGTAGCTTATTACTCTGGCTTAGGTACCAGTTCGAAAACCATATTTTAAACCCAATATCCAAGTTATTGAAACTTTTTAGAGTCAAAATAACCTTTCTGGATCCAAGCATAATCATACTCTTACCTACTAGAGCATTTCTAGGAATTGTACTAAATTATGCACTGCAATCCAGGTGGACCGCAAAAACTTGAACAAATTCTCAAAAGCCAAAAGGACCAAACATAGACTCTGTGAATCTACGACGAAATTAGAAACCTTCATTTCATCATGTTTAACCAAGTAGATTGGATTCTAAAAATGCTTCCTTACTTTCAGACATATATTCTATTTCATAGGACGAGAAGAAAGAATGGATTTATTAGAACACAGGCATGGATCTCATATTAGGAATGATTACTCAGGCGAAGACTATGATTTACCACCAGCAGATTTCCTAACTTCAAATCTTCGCCCACACTACCCACCTCTTCCATATGAACATCAGGGATCTTGCTTAAACCAGTGTGACACCACAGGACATGACAATAGACGGGCTTGCCAATGTAATGCTAAATGCATAGACTTCAACGACTGTTGTCCCGACTATTCCGACTTATGCCTTAGTTGCTCGGAGCGATGTGACACCCCTTTCAAGGTCAATTCACCTTGCCAATGTAACAAGAAATGTGACAAGTTCAACGATTGTTGTGAAGATTTTGTCGAGGAATGTGGGGGTGGTTTTGGTAGGTTGAATAAGAGGAGCTACTTTCTTCTTTCTCCATCCATTGATGATTCTAATACTAATTACTCGACTGGATTTTTCTGTAGAGATTTAGTGTGTGGGCTGAGTTGTTGGCATTTTTCGATGGCTGAATCTTCAATCTCTTACTTGAAGTTACTCGTACCTTTAGTGGAAGCACTAATTAAATTTCCTTGCCGGTGGTGGGAGCTAGTCACTTTTTACTCTACTGCCTAGTATGTAATACATTTGTAATTGTATTTTCGAGATGGTCCGTTATTCTATAAAGCTCCCAAGTGGAGCTTTTGTAAATCATCTAACTTTTGCTCGGATTAGGTACTGAAATGCTATTTAAAGTACTAAGTATTTCCATGTGCAAATTAATGCATTGATGTGTACATGACCAATTTGTAATCCCTGGAAATTTTTCGGTTCACTCAATTTGTTTCATGGAAATTTTATCATGCCTTGAATTGCAGCGTGGGTAGATGAAACCATGCATAACATAGCAGAATACGTATAAAAATAATATCATAGTTGCATAACACACATATAGCGTGGTAATCATAGGGCTTACTATTTGGTCTCCTTGTTTGCTTTTTCAACGAAAGAAGCTTCAAGTATTTTGCTTTCTAAACTTTAAATTTTTACGTTTCTCAAGCCTTGTGTAAACCACAAATTACTTCTTACGAATGATCTTCTCATCCCACTCCTCTATGGCGTACAATTTACTGGTTAATGCGCACATTTACTAATTCCTGTAGATTTATTCTATTCTTGTTTATTATTTTTTCTTGTTATTGAGAAAATTGTCCGCATCAAATATTTATTAGATTTGTTTGAATTGTGTATCTGAATAGGAACTGTCACGGATATTGATTTGGCCACATTTTCTGAGGATATTTTAGCAAATGACATCAATAACTGTGGGAGTCTTGTTAACGTAAACCTTCAGGGCTCTACATGCTTCAGTTGTAGCAAGGATGCAGCCCCAGAGCCGTAAGTAAAGTTTTTCACAATAAGTTTACTAGGGCGGATGTTTTTGTCAAAGTCATAAAAATTTGAAAAAGCTGAATAAAGGCTTTTTTCTTTTTTGACGAGATGCAGACTTAACAAATCAATTTGACAGGGAAAAGGAAACTTATGATGCAAAAGTAGAGTTATAAGAAAATCGATCCCATTATACAGGCTTGTTACAATATTTGAATGTAAACAATATTCAGAATCATACCGGTCCAGTTTCCTGCTGTCGTCTATTGTTATTTAACGAGCTAAAATACTGAAAATATATAACCCGATAATTCCTACGGGTGACAGTAAACAACATCACGTGGAATGCCATGCTGTGTTATTTTAATCCTTAAGTATAAGGTTATAACATTTCAATTGCTGATTCAATATTTTATTTTTCTCTTTAAGACTCTTGACCGTCCGTGATGAAGCTTATCGAAAGCCTACCATTGTTAAACTACTTCCTCTGCACAATAATTACATATCCGCCGTAGGCCAACCTGAAGTTGTAACAGCCCAAGAGTCTCAAGAAGAATCTCTCTTTTTTGATGCAATACTGACCACCCCGTCGATGAAAAAAGCTGAGAAGTTTTTAGTCGACAAAGGATTCATTACGACCAGAAGAAGAACAGCTAATGGAAATACCCAAGTTAACAATAGAGCATTCAGGGAGGCCCTTCATCAGATCTGGTTTGGACTCTACACTCGTGAGAATAGGACTCTAGGCTCTTCCGGATTTGAGCATGTTTTTCTTGGAGAAGTTAAAGACGGAAAAGTATCCGGCTTTCACAACTGGGTCTTTTTCAGTAAAGAAGAATCTAACAACAAGCTTAACTATAAGGGACGAATTGGGACGGCTGTCAACTTAGGACCGGTAAATCCATGCAATCCAAAATCCTGTTTTTGTGATACATAAGAAGTAGTAGCAAAGAGGTATAATAATATTGCCTTTGTCTGAGCAAGTGAGCATTGTTGCACAACAAATAGGACTCGGTGGATCAAAGGTTTCACATTTGACATTTGAAAAGAAAACAGAGTCCCTCCTACGCAAAGGCATGAGGTTTACTTTAAAGCTTTGCTCAAACAACCTAATCCATTAAAATTTAATCAATCCTAAACAAGCTCAACCTCCAGTCAAATCATAAACGAAAATACAACACACAACTCGACATCTCATGAATAAGACCCATTTCCTCTGCCTCCTGGCTACCCTCCCTTTCTTGAAAATAATCTTATCTTCCAGAGGTTTTCAAAAATTAATCTCTAATCTCTCCTTCCTGTGCATTCGAATAGTATTTATGTGTCTAGTTACATTTATACATCCTTACCAACCTTCAAGTCATCATGATGTCACATCACTCCACTGACTAGACACGTCCTAAAAACCTGTCAAGCCTTGACCATAGAACTTAAAGTTTTAGATATGCATTAAATGTTGGCATTGTAAAACTAAACTCTAATACATTTAAGCTTTTTGGTCTTGTATTACAGAAGGGGCGAATAATCAAACATAAATTCGACTGGAACAGCACAGAGAAGCCAATAAGCTCCATGTTTGTCGGGACAAGTCCTGAATTCGAAATGGCTCTATACACTGTTTGCTTTTACGTACGACCGGGTTCAAGATGTCCTGTTAAACTCAATGGAAAGAACGTCTTCATTCAGACACACTATTTGAATAGGCAAGGGAAGCGTTATGTTGCCAGTGCTTATCCAGATATTTAAATCGAAACTATAAATATTTAAATTTAGACCTGGGCAGCATCTGTATCTGTAGAAAGCAATCACGCCATTAGCAAAATTTTGAAATATGTCATATAAATTATTTACATTCATTGGCGTAATAAGACAGGAACTTCGAAACCTTTGGGAATATTATGCTTCCATTGTTGGGTTGAGATCTAATAAATTACAAGTTTTGAATTCTGCATTAGTTCGTAGAAATTATTTAATGTTTGTAATTATTCCGTTACTTTTGAATTTACAACAAATCAATGTAAAAGTTACCTGATAGAAAAGAACCACCAGAAATATATGTGCGGATCTGAGTTTGCATACGCATTCAATATATGAAGTTGAGGTAGATTTCATAAATAAGTTAGATGCATCTTAGAGCGGCTAAAATATTTCAGAAATGGGATACCTTCACAATTTATTTTTATGATGGCAACCCGTGAAAACCTTTTTGTTCTTTACAGGTCTCATTTATATATTCATAGAGTATATGGATTACATATACATGCATTATTAATTTCAAAACAAAGAATAACAAGTCCCATTTTAGTATTATACCAAGTTCGATGATAAAACAGCTCAATTCCAGCTTATGCCTTTAATAAGCATTTTAATATTGAGATACTTCTAAAATACATTTCATACACTGACAGTTATCTAATGCAGACCAAATAAAATTAATAATTTCGGGTAAATATTTATATGGTCCAGTAAGCGTGGATTTGTCATTGGAAAATCCTTTGTGTCATCACATTAATTCTTGAGTACCTTACATCTGAAAAGGTAAAAGATTCGTTGAACCCATTAGCTCAATGTCGGACGAAATACAACTCATTGTATCACGCTTTATCTAAGTTACGTGTCAGCAAATCTAGATTTTAAGATAATTTTAAAGTTACAGTACTGAGAGTACTGAGACCATGTCAAGTAAGATGCTTTTCTTTCTATGGGCGAAGTTCCGAAAACCACAACATGAAGGCTCGTATCATCTTTCATCATCTTTCATTTAATTTTCCCTAACCTACCTAACTCAGATGAATCATGATGCTGCTTCCCAAGTATTTTTAGTAGGTAGATTAGTTCAGCAGAAACCATAATCTCATAAACTCACAAGCCTCCTCATCGGTATCATTGATATGCTGCTTCAATCTGCGTATGTTTAGTTTTTACGTCTGAATTTACGTATAACATTAATAAGCCAGGTATTCATGGTCATAGGGAGTTTTTTTTCAAACATTTGTACGGTCAAGAATTCAAGATCAGGTTTGAAGCAAAAAAATCAATGCTCAGAGTGGCTGAACGTCCTTCAGGATCTTTAAGATGAATTCTAGTCAGGTGATGCTTTACTACAGAAGAAATGACGTGACATCCTCAACTTCATTAGTTTCTTATTTACCCCCAATGTGGTTTTTCCCATAGCAAAAAGAAACATATTGACTCGAGGCACTACCTCATTGTTTGCGCCACAAATAAATAAATTAAGGACCGAATTGACTTTTCAAGGGTTCCAAGCTTTGAATATGATGAGGCTATCATGGGAAACGTACACAATCTGTCAAATAGAGAATGAGCAATAGGAGCGGAAACCGACATTGCCTTTCCTTGCCTTACTATTTCTTACCATCATTTAAAAAAAATTACTCCTCTGTTTACCATTCAGCAAGTGTTGTTCCTTTACTCAGATAGGATTTCCTTCCCGTTAAGGACCGGGATTGTTTTTATATGGTATAAAATACACACATATGCCTTCAGTTATCCCATGATATGATCCTACCCGATATGCACCCTTCAAGGGAGCAAAAAACGTAAGAAAAGTGAGACCAATCTGTGCAATGTGCCACCTTAATTCCCAAAACGGTCCTGATTGTCGGTTAAGTTAAGGGGTTGATTAGCTATTAGGACAGGAACCTATGTCCGGTCTCACTTCCTTACCTGCTTTCCCTTCATCCATAAGGGCTTAAGGTGTATTTATACAATAAACGAAGCTTCATTCATTTCTTCACCTGTGAATATCCCCCCCCCTAAAGTCAAGTGACTGAGCAAAGAGCGGAACTTGGTGTATGTGATGACGATTGCTGGTTGATAATACCAGGCTGTGTAGCAAAGTTCAAACAACACTGCAGTCCTTAACTGCCACTTACTATTTGGGGAGGAAAAAGGGTTAAAGATTGAACTGGAAAAGGAAGGAAGGTTATGGTTGATGAGTAAGAGTTATTGTATCAAACGACTTGTGATAATAATCACAATGCATAATATTATTATTACAACACATCAGTCATGATATCATGAGAACGGGTAACATTTGTTCTACATTTGGGATATCCCTTTCCCCTGGATTCAAAAGATTATTAATCAACCCTAGTGTGCCACTACTGCCATCAGCTTTGCTTTCCTTTCTGATGATGTCCGTTAAAATTTCATTATCGAACCGTGTAGCCGAGATTCACACAGGGATGTGTAGATATGGTTTACTTCACGGCTTACTCACCAACTCTAAGGCCCATGTCGGCCGGCTGCCATTCTCATTCCTAATTATCCAAGCTTTTACTATTGTATCAGAATACGATTGTCAATAATGACAATCAGTCGAGAATCGAGAAAGGGGTCCCTCGATGCATCATCCGATGACTAAGTTTTGTATAAATTTCCCCTCAAAATAATAATCAGAGTGTGATCAACAGGCACACGACAACATCGTTTTTGTATTGATGGGAGATTGAAAATTTCAAAGACCTCTGAACTAAAGGGACACACATAAATGCAGATGTGTAGTGTGCAGGATCATTTGGCCCGTGCCTGATGCCACGGTAGTAGTCTGTAGCTGAATTGCCAGTGCTACGTTTTGCTGCTGACTAACACATTGGGTAACAGGGTAACCCGAGTCCTCATGGATGGTGACACGTCATTCATGAAGGGTCTTAACAAAAGGGTCATAAATTTACAACAGCTGTCCTATGGTGCTTTATCCGTATGGGCTTTTTTGATCTGGACCAACGCACCAAATGAGAGAGATGACTAAATACATAGCTAAAAGGATGAATGAATCATAAAATTTTTGGCTATGGATTACCAATAAGTGCAGCTAGGGATGAGGTGGATTGAGAAATACCCTTCAGGCTTCAAGTCCCTTTTATTGTACTTTGTATAAAGTTACCTTCCATTTAGCTGTCGCTCTTATCTACAAAGCTACGACTATATGAGGATTGTTTGCTGATAACAAACCTTATTCTGTGGTCAACCGGAAGGGAAAAGGAAGGATCGGATATTCATTGACTTTGGTAAATGAATGATTAGGGCAGGAAATAGCGCTTTGGAATCAGTTTACTCAGCTTTGCTTGGTCCTTTCCTACGATCCCTATTGATAAAGATTATTAGTAAGAGGCAAGAGATGAGATATTCCAATCATCATAAGTCACCCGCTCGTCAGTAGCTAATGTCTCGTCTATCTTGTTCACAAAGAAAAACGGCTCGAATTCTCTGTAAAAATTAACAAGACGCTCCAAATAATGTTCATCCTAACTAAAGAAACTTATTGACCATTTGGTTACCAAGGATGGGCTAAGGGGTTGGGACGGACGTCCTCTCCTTTTCGGTCTCATTTTGACTTCTAGAGAAAAGCAAAGAAAGGTTTGTGTGCATTGGCTCAATCAATGAATGATTTCAGAGATGAACCGAAACTTTGAAGAATTATGAATGACTTTTCTTCCTCTAGGATTTTTGTTATGCTGTGTAGAGGAGTAACCAGGGTCTTAAAGGTTCCCTGCCATTTCCGCTCCAAAATTCCCTAGCTTGTTAAATATTGGTGGATTGCCGATGTTAAGAACAAGATGCTTATTCATTGAGAATTTAAAAAAAAACTATGTAGACCAGCAGCGGATGCGTAATGTAATAAATGAACCTTTTCTAGGGTCCTTATAAGTTAATTACTTTGTTTTCCAATTTTCGTTACAAGTTCAAAGATCAGTTTACAACTTAGCAAGGGAGATCAAGTACGTACTTATTGTATGGCAGTGGCCCACACTATCTTTAAGAAACGGAAAGGACCAAAATACAAATAAAGCTTTAGAAGCTCAATTTTAACTTTGAAGACCAGTTTCATCCCATTTTCAACCACCAACTTAGTTTTCTTCAAGAAAGTGATGGAACGGGCACAAAACCCTAAAGGAAAACATATTGAATTTGATGAATGACATTCTTTATTTACTTGTAGTTGTCGCATTATTTTAGGATTATATCAAACATCCGACATGACTTATCTTTGCACTACTAGAGGTATTACAAAGATTTTGGTATGTTTATACTAAGAGGAAGAAAACATCCGAAATAGATTTTAGCCTCCGATACAAGAATACTTGTTTCCCGCTGTATTCCTGACTGGTATTTACACTTTGACATCTCATGGTCATTTATAACACTGCCGATATAACATAGGTAGTAATTTAGTGTGAATCGTAAAAGCCTTGTTATCTGACGCAACTTGTCAATGAAACTGGAAAGGAGGGCAGGGACACTAGCTGATTCCAGAGGAGAGAGTTTAGCCATAATATAGTCTGCATAATATAATACCCGGCAGCAGACACGAGCTAATATTACGCTTTTTACTATCGTTCTTGCCAGTAACAGAGTAACAGCGTAGTAAAAGCATCGGAGAAATGCCATTAATTGCTTCCTTGATATTTACTTTGGCAAAGGACGAGCTGGAGTAGTCTGGACAAAATGCCAAACATATTAGAGTTGTGCTAATAGAAATGACCCACTTTTTCCTCATGAATTCCCTTCACCTTAATAGTAGATCATTTTATAACTTGACCTATATATAATCTTCTATAGGAGGGAAGTACTTTGAAGCTTGTGAAAATATCTTTTCCAATCTATTTAATAATTTGAGAGCAGTAGTTATTGGTTTAAAGATGGAATTTGTCGTAATCATGATAGGGAGTAGGAAAAATCGTATTGATATTCTTGATATGATACAAATAGTCTACGGACATTTTTATCGTATCTTTATTTTAATGATTGACATCTGAGGTAGCCTCAAATGTCTCTAGGTCATACTTTACTTAGACAATTCGACCTTTATAAATATTTCAGTTAAGAAAGTCGATAGAAATACGATTTAAATATTTTAAATAACTTTTGAAATTCCTTACATAGGATGCAAAATTAAGTTATGCAAATCGGTTTAATGTAATCGACTGCTCATTGGATCCCATTAAATGAAGTTAAACTACAAGACGGAAAATCGGAAGTAATTTAATTAATTACTCCTAAATTATTTCACTTTGGAAAATGTAATACTGGAAATGAAATAATTTTATCTCTAGTGCCTCTGTTACTTCTGTTATCCTCATTAATGGACTAACTATTTCCTTGTTTAAGAGCTGCCAGACATAATAAGATTAAAATATACCCTAATTAAACATAGCAACAATTTGAAACGTCCCTGACAATTACCAAAAAACCACATTCCTCCATCTCATAGACAGAAATTCAAAAGGGTATTCTTTCAGTTTTTATTCATTTTAATAAACGATAATTTCAATGATTCAACATTCAATCATAAATAATAAAGTTTGAATACTATAAAAGCTAATCGAATAATCAAACTCAAAAGACTAAGAATTATTTAGTTCTAACATTTCAGTGTATGAACGCATTACACTGTCCAATATTTGTTTTTCGAACCCCTAAAAGCTTTCTATGAACTTTTGTTCCAGAAAGATGAGTCATAATAAGTATAGCAGCCAGAACATGAAAGCATTTGTATGGAAATCGTTGTACTCCATTTAGGTATAGCTAGACAAGCAACCCTCGGTCTCTTCAACTCTTTTCATTCGGTGTGTATTTTACTAAAATCCTCTAAACAAGCATAGCATTCATCTATACTGTTTGTTTGTAATCAATTTCTTTTACGAAGATCTAAGTTTAGACCAAATCCCTAATTTATTTACTATGTATAGATTAAGAAAACAATATTATCTTTATAGTCCTTAGAATTTACCCGAAATTCAACAAACCAAGAAGATATTATCATTTCTGGTCATTTCGACGAAGGTGAAAAAAGAATGTGAGATCAGAGTCGACATAAAATAATAGGGATTTACAATTAAATTGCATACTTTCAAATATGAGTTCTACCACTTCCACCTTTCTAACTTGGATATGATTTGTATTATTTGATAGTTACAATGCTGTCAACTGACCAAACCTAATGTTTACGTCAGTGATGATCAAGCAGTATCATACTTTTACGAGTCATATTCGCCATGAGTATGTTAGCTATCTAGAATGTTTGTGTGCTTCCCCAAATGAGGACACCTAAGCATAAATATACTGAATGTCATTGTCAGACACTCCAAGATCTAATGATTCACTCCAGCTTATCTATAATTTATCATTGATGTCTCAACGAATCAGTTAACGTCAAAAACTCAATGTTCAACCTTAATGCTCCATGATTACTTGCACATGAAGTAATATAAAATCTGACGCTTAAAATAAATAATGAAAACCTGATGCAAGCAGTACTTTTACTGATAGTGTTTTACAAAAGCCAATAAATAATTTTTTATCATATTCCTACATTAAAAAATTACAATCCTACATGCCTAAATTTTCCTTTACTATAGTTAAAGATAAAATTTATCTTGAAAAAGGGCTTTACAAACTATATGTCTCTTCTGGTTCTCTATAAACATGCAAATCGAATGACCTTTTTGTAAAATGCAGTAAATTTTAATTTTGCTATAATCTTTATGGATGTTGGATCAAAAATGGATCAAATTAGATCAATCCATAATAACACCTGAACGCGTGGGTGCATACAATTTTCTCATACACAAAAACATAACCTCAAAGGATATAACAACAAGGCTTTAATCCCGCCTGATGCAGCACCGGGATATAAGGTTTTAACTCCGACGCAAGAAAAGGGTTTTATTAATATCTATTTTAATTCCGAGAGCTATATAATAATATCAAACCAACATTTCAACAGAATGAAGTGGTAGAACTGGGTGGATACCCCAAGGGGTTTTGAACATTCAATGCCCCAATGTATATAAATCCCTTGTATATTATTTCATTGTTCTCGTGCATGGTATCGTATTCTAGAACCAGTTGAATCAAATGATTCATACTTCAGGGCAGCTTTCTACTATAAGCCATACGCAGTGATCGTAAGAGTCTTTTATATCTTTCCTATTTGTTGTGGAACTTTTTCTGCATATCTTTCATTATCAGAGGCGTAATAAAATATGTTTTGATAGCATTAGCATTGAGAGGATAGACGAGAGGAGGCATTAAAGATCGAAACCATAGAGAAGGGATATACCCCAAGGGGGACCAGACCGTTCCCAAAAGTTTTGCCGATTACTCATGCACCAACTAAAGCTTCCACGGCTCAATGTTCTGCTTGAGCACAAAACCAAACCGTCTGCAGTAGAACTGCCTTGGCCTGGCTATTTCATTCACTACGAGTTACTGACAGTCTTCAACTCGCAGCTGCCGTGTTATCATTGCTTAACAGAACCTGGCTTTAGATATTTGTAAACGAACTTAGACAAAACCATCTACCCGAGTTGCCCGAGTAGTAATTCAATAGGGTAAAATCTTTGCTCGCGTTAATCATCCAACCACCTTTTCATAAAGGGACGTTTCACGTGTTTGGAAACCTTTGGAAGAGTAGTAGCAGTGTATACCGAATCTATACTGGCAATTCTGGCAAAGACTTTATACTCCGATACATCATCATATTTCCAGTTAGTTCATAGGAAGTAATTGAACTAACAACACGAGAGTAATCACTTGCACGTGTACTAGTTTTACATCTGATCTTTAATACATACAACAAGGGAAGAACTTTGTAGTCCCTAATTAAATTGTGAATTGGAGCGAGTTTACAATTAACTGGAATATCTCTGCATAATATAGCTTGACAATTTAACTAGTGATCCTACAGAACTGTTGGAATTGTGACATTGTAAAAAAACAATTATTTTACAGTTTACGAGTTACAAAATATGACATCTTGTACTTCACTTTAAAGAACAATCTGTTTTAGAGCAAAGAACGGATTTCGAGTTGGATTATAAACTTCAATTCCAAAGACAATTCTTCATCAGATACTACAGGTAATAATAATTTTTATTTTATTCCTCTAGCATATGGTTCTCATAAATTCTCACCGTATAGCTCTTATGAAAACTTCCCTGTACAACTTCATTTAGCCCGACTCATATTTTCCCCTTAGGGGTGACCACCACAAGCAACCAATTTC